>VDFB02005241.1:122170-404670 GCA_007258455.2 Sequoia sempervirens
TATGGCGATGAGGTTTAGAAGGTCCTATAATGAGAGGTAACATATGAGGTCCAATAATTAGAGGAATTTTAGAAGGTCTAATAATTAAAGGATCCAATTGTTTGTTCATAACCTCAATGAAGTTAACTACTTCTATCAATGGGGGATCTAATGTCACCTTAGCATCTTCATCTATGCAATCCATCTCATTGTATTTTGAAATAAATGTATCAATAACTTCATCCTCTTTTCCAACAATATCTTCCCAAGAAGGAGAGGTATTGGAGAGAAACAAAAAAGAATATCATGACGCTCAATGATTGGATCTTCTAACACCAAGATATCTCCTTCACAAGTAGGTGAGATATCGAGAGAAGAACAAACATGCATGTCATGATTGTCAAAGATTGTATTCTATTTCACCAAGCTAACCTTACACATATGAAAGATAGTGGGAGAGGGATCAATGGAAAATAATAAAAGAGGGGAAATAAACTCATTGTGACATGCTTGTGACAAAAATTCCTTGAAATGCTCAACAAGATCTGACAATAGAACATGAATTATGACAATGCAAGATTTTTGCAATGAGAAAATGCTATTATGCACTATGGGTCAAGCTAGCAATGTTTTTAGCAAAATAGACAGTTATAGGACTAATATTTAAAAACTAATTCCAAATTTGTGTAGAGACCAAAGATAGGATTTTGCACAATGAATTTGAGCTCAATTTGGTAGGACTAGGTCATCTAGGGTGACTATGTCTTGTATAATTCTTGCAAAATTTGAAATTTGAGTGTTTTTTATATTGTTTAAGGATCTCTTAGGTTTGTGTGCAAACAAGTCTGACAATGAATATTTTTCAAGAATTTGCTCAATTTATGATTGTGTAACTCACAATGCAAATGTGCAACAATTTGCAAAATTTTCAAACAATAAAAGACAATCGTAAATACAATTTCTAGATGTAAAATGCAAGAATTGACTAATTTGAAGATGCCAAAATATGAAATGATGATGTTGATGCAATTTTGAACAAAATACACTTTTTTCACTTCTTGAGCTATGTGGAAGATGCCTAAATGAATGCAATGAGCAATTTAAGATCTGATTTCAAAATTAAATGACCTAATGCAGATTGGGGAATGCAATTTGAATGTAGATCTGACCTAAGATGACTAAAATTAATCCTATTGCAACCTATGATGCAATATTGTATGTAAATTTTTAAATTTTTATGCCTTTTTTGATGCAAAAATGAATGCCTAAATGAACAATGCAATACAATGCAATGTTAAACCTAGATCTAAAATGATTTGCTTTAGATTTCAGAAGGTTTATAATGTTAACATGTCAGGTTCACTAAAATGAAATGATGAAAAAAGGGAAACACCTTTAGGGGAGGTCTCCCTATGTTGGGTGTTTGAACTCCTTTTCCTTATTCCATTAAATAAAGGGGGTTGGATGATGATTGTTTGCTTCTTTGTGGGGGTTTGATGGATTTGGGCAAGATATATGATTGACTTACAACTTGAAAGGTGAGTCAACTAGCCCTTGACCAAATCTAGGATGAATTTTGGAATGAAATGAAATGCAATGACTAGGTGAATGATGCAATTTATTGTTTTGGAGAAAATACAAAAAACACAAAATGTCATAGACTTAAATTCAGATAATAAGAATAGACCGATCAGGACACTATGCACCTATGGTTCAAATTTAGGGTTGAAAATGGAGAACTAAGTCACCCAAGGCGATAGTGTCCTTTTGAATGAAATTCATATTTGTTTTCACAATCCTCTAGAGCCATATCAGAGCCTTTTGTTTCCACTTGTCGCACTGTTAGATCATTGTCGAATATTTCTATAACTAAGTTTCCATTTGTTGTCAAGGTGTATGGTTTGAATACAATAATGGGTAATTGAACCTTCAAACTTCTCCCAATCTTCTTTAGATCTAAAGCCTACACATTCAAAGAGAGAGGAAGGGTTGTGCAATTTAGGGCCTTGCCTTAGTCGAGCCCCATGTTAGTGTTTCCACTTCCACAATGGCAATGTCAATAATATAAATCCTATCATTTTGAGGGATAGGGCTAAATGATAAAAATGGATGATGAATCAACAATGGACTACAACTCACCAACCACTAATGGCTTCCTTGAAGGACCGAATTCATGCACATCTCCTCAAGAATTGAATCTTGCTTGCTTGAATTGCTTGAAGATGTACAAGATTTAGATTTCACAAATCTAATGATAACACAAACATGAATAAACTCACACACACTTTGACATGATGCTTTGATCTTGAATTGTTGCAATAAATCTCTAAAATGTTGCTCTTGACTTGCTTGATAATTCTCTTGATCATAATTTATCCAATGATTTCTAATTGGTTTTCAAATGTTGAAATAACTAGGTATTTATTTGCTATTATTCTAATTTCCCAAAAAATTAAATGTCGATAGCCGACTTTGGACTTTTGAAATTCAAATAATAAAATGCCAACTTCGACATATTCAAATTTGGAGCCAAAATGGGGGGACTAAGTCACCTAGGGAGACTTAGTCCCAACCCTATTTTGCAAGATGCAAAGTGTCAAGAGAAAAATGTTAAATGTTTACTATGGTTTTGTACATGTGATTTCTAGATAAATATTCAAATGGGTCATAAAATGCATAATTTAAGATATTAGGTGTACAATTAGGTCCAAGCACATAGGAGGGAGAAAAATCTAGTGTGATTGTCAAGGGTGACAATTTGTGATGCTACAACTCTATACCTTCAACCCTAAATAGATACCTTATACCCTCAACCCTATACCCAATATCTGAAACCCTAATCCCTATACCCTATAAACATAATCCTATACCCTCAACCCTGAACACTATCCCTCAACCCTATACCCTCAAGCCTCAACCCTCAATCCTACACCTTAAACCCTAAACTTTACACCCTCAACCCTCAACCATGTACCCTATGCCCTCAACCTTGTACCTTAAACCCTAAACCCAATATCCCTTCCACTATCCCTTCCATAAACCCCTACCATCCAACCCTCATCCCTACACCATATATCCTCGGCACTATACTCAAACCCTGCTCTGTTTCCCTCAGCCTGATAGTGCACATGTCCTAAACCATAAACTAATGCCCTCCGGCCTGTGTTTGAGCCACAATCCGTGTGCCCTAGGCATGCTATATGCTCAGGCTTGGGAACTGTCCTTAACCCTGTGCCCCTCGACCCTGCGTAGGCCTAAACCCTGCACCCCTCGGCCTCAGCCTATGGCCCTATGCCCTCTGACAGCATTGCCTAATTGTGCCTCTGACCCTATGCCCAGTAATCTCAGAGCCCTAATCTATCACGTTGTAGGTTGACATCTACCCTCAACCCTGAACATTATCCCTCAACCCTATACTTAAACCCTAAACCCTACACTCACAACCCTCAAACCTATACCTTATACCCTCGACCCTGTACCCTAAACCCTATACCCTCAATATTATACCTTAAATCCCATACCGTGAACCCTCAACCCATACATTCATACATACATACATACATACATACATACATACATACATACATACATACAAACATGCATACATATATAAATACATGAATACATGCATACATACAAACATACATACATATATAAACAAACTTTAATAGAGTGTAATGTGAGTGTGTTATAACATGCTCATGTTATGTTATATCACACATAAAATGAGTGTGTTATAATGTGATTGTGTTATGTTTTACTTTGATATAATGCGAGTGCATTATAACACGCTCGCGTTTTGGTCTACTTTGGACATTTCCAAGCTTTTGGCTTGGATTTTCCTTGGGCTTCCAACCCCAAGGCTTGAATTTACTTTCCAATGCCCAAAGATGTGTTTTCTAGATTCTAAAAAAAATGACATAATCTTGAGTGTGCTCCCCATAAGGTTTGTACATGTTTCAAGTTCAAGTCAAAAAAACACCATGGTAATGTTAAGCTCTCTCTTAGCTATCTAACCATGTATTTTTTTTCACATTTTGAGTATGTTAAGGTTTTCATCTTTAATTTCTTTTGTTGGTGTATCTGTTTTTTGTCAAACACTAATGTTTGATATTTTTTACTTTATTTTTTTAACCATTCATTGAAATTTCAAATAAATTACATTTTTAGAAACTAGATTCCATTATACACATATTAAAAAAGTTATTAGTTTTCAAAAAATTAAGGGGGGAGTATGCTCAAATTTCTATTTTTCAAGATGTGTCCACTTTGAAAATTAGTAAAAATTCATATATTCATTAAAAAAATTAGCAGAAAAATTAGAGATTAACTACATGGTGTTAGCTAATTTCTCACCGAAACGATTTTTAAAATACTATAAAAAGGTTAACATTTTAGGGGGGCCACACCAAATGCTATGTTATTATTTTATTTTATTTTAAAAAGACCAATTTGTATGGCCCCTCTTTTTGAACCCCCCTTAATCTCTACCATTTTGAAAAAAAAAAAGTAGTTTAGAAAGTAGATTCAAAGCAAATGCTATGAATCTTTTTTTTGTTGTATCTTAAAATTTTGAGTGTCACTATCTTCAATTTCTCATGCCAAGGTCAATCTTTCTTGATTTTAGAAAAAAAGTGACAACTCAAGACCCCTTATCGGTCCCCCATCTTTGTGCACTTACCCTTGTAGCAACATAAAGATTAAATGTGTTATTGGTCATATATATTTTAAGGATATTTATTACTATTGGCGAGTTTGTTAACAATAATAAAAATACCAAGATTGGATATGATATATATTAGTGACAATAATTTGAGTAAAGTGGAACGAAGTTTGTAGCAAGGCTAGAAAAAATCATTAATTTTTTAGATGATGTGCTAGATTGTGTAGTTCGTGAGTAATTAATGACAATAATTTGATTAATTAAGATTTAATTTTACTCACATGTGTAATAACCCCAACAAAAAAACTAGAAAACAAATTTTAGATATGTGAATTTGAAATAAAATATTACTATTTTAGATTATCCAAATTTTTACATTAACAATGATAACCTAGAATAGCAAATAAAGTCAATACATGAAAGATAAACTCAAACATTTTGCTTATATTCAATTGGTTTAGAATACATCAAAATAAGTTGTAGGAATAACATAAACAACATCAACAACTATAAAAACAATAAACTAATTTTTTTATGCTTAAACCCACAAGGACCCTTAATCAACAAAATAGGAGTGTATATTTGCATAAAAAATAGATTAGTGACCAGCAATAGTGCATGGATGGCTAAATAAAGGATAGGAAGAGAAAGTAAGTGTTGAGAAGGAGGGAATGTGTCATGAGTTGGGGATAACATGAGAACCCAAGTACAAGATGCAAACAACAAAGTAGAGTTATAAAATAGTGTACCCAAAGTAAATATGACTAGAAGTAAGATAATTATAAAGAATATGGAATAGAGATCCAATTTATTTACTCAATTTTATGATTGACATATAAATAAATTGGCTACAAAAATGTATAGGTAGAAACCTTGGGAGAGTGAAATGATTTAAGATGATGAAGAGATCTTAGATGAAATTCAAATAAGTTGACGAACAACAAAACTTGATGAATAAAATCTAAGGATAGAAGATTGAGAAACTATATCAATATTAATATAGGTTGGTCACTAAAGGATACTAATTTAATGATATTTGTGTGTAAAAACGGTTTTGATCATCTAAAAGATTTAAGTATGAAAGAAAGAGAATGAAGTATCTAGTGAAGGATTTATTGAGGTATGTTCTTGCATAGTATCCCATAATCAAGAATTATATGGTCAAAACCAATAGTTGTAATAATTAATGTCTTATGATTTTGAGTCTAGTAGATCAATTCCCATGAGTTTGTATACTTTATGTGTTGTGCCAGAGTACATTATCCAATTAAAAGAATATATTTGTGATTTTCATAGTAAAAAGAAACACCAATAAAATTAATCGTGAGACTCATTATATTGTATCTATCCACTCAATAATGGAGACTATACATACACGATCACTCTTGTGGTTAATATTGATCTTATTAGTAAATTTCTAGATGCCAAATAATGGTCATTCTATGAGTGTAGAATGATGGTTATGCTATTTATAGCTAGGTAGTGTTGGCTTGTCTAGGTGTTTCAAATATTGACTTATGTTTGGCCCTATTGGAGTTGTAGTTCTTTATATATGTAAATATGAGTCTAGTTAATTCAATAGATAAGATCTTGTATAATGAATTTGACTAGTATGTCTAGCAGATCCTATGTGTGATAGTCAAATCTCTGTAATGTATGAAACAAATAATACTTAGAATTAATTCAATACTTGATAATAATTTGACCTAGAGAAGACTATATGGCCAAACCCATACACCTTACCATCACCCCATGAAATTAAATGTTTTGTTGTGAGGGTGGCCAAGTGTAATAATAGATTGTATGGTTGGATTATCCCTTGAATTTTAGCAACCTTAATCTTATGGTGGCCAAAATTAAGTGAAATATAATACCTTACATAAATTAATCAATTGAAGGTTGGTTACGACGTATACACTATATGCATTATTCATAGTAAAATCCCATATTGACCCTATTCAATTTTAATAGGCACATAGGGTGTACTAAGAATTAAAACTAATACTAATAGGTCCTAGAGATTGGCACATGGTCATTTGATGGAGATCTAGAAAATGAATGATCTTTATATTCTTGTATAAATTTTGATATTTTTGGCTTGTAAGCTAATGGTATTAATTCTAGTAGCTAGATAATATGGACCTTAAGTTGAGTTTGGATCCTTAGTGCTCACATGTAATTAAGTTGCATTTTTCCAAGTCAAAGGAATTCCTATTATTTTAGCATTCATTCATGAATGGATAATGAGCTTCCCACTCCATGTACACTAATTAAAATTTTATTAGAGTTGTATCATCACTTGGAGGGATTAACAATTTTTTTAATTGTTTTATTAAGATTTTATAATGCTAGTTGCATATTGGTGTCCAAGGAATCCTTATTAGTTGTGTCCTAATATTCCATTGTAATGCCATTATGTTTGTGTGTGTGTCTAGTGTGTAATGTCACATAGTCAAATAATTAACTTAGATCCTTCAAATTGTTTCCTAATTTAGGACTACTTAAGATAAGATATCAATCATTAATGTGTAAATTAAAATTTTATAGAACCCATCAAAGCCTCATTGTTAAGGTACAAAGACAAAATCATGTTTAAGTTTGAATATTTTCTTCATAAGCTTATTTCAAAGAATAAATTGCATCCTTTGAATATTTATCCCCTTCAAAAGATGTTGTTTGGCCTCATGTTAGAAGATGTTATGCAAGCTTAGGATGAAATTTTATCTTTTATAATTTATTTTTGTTGTTTTCTATGATTATAAAGTGTAACTTTTTAAAAGAAAATGGTGGTCATTGATCTTGTTCTAATCCAATAGCTTACATGTTTGTATGAACATTATCAAAGCACATGAATCAATCCTCTAATCTTCACTTGATCCTATAGTTCATGGAACTCCTAATAAACCTCACGAAATTTATCACAACTCTCATGCACCATTGGATGACCCTCACATTTGTTCTCTCAACTATGTAGATGTTAGCAATGGTTACATCATATTACCACATTGCATTCTCTTGCAACCCACAAGGATTGTTTAGGATTTTTCCCTCCAAGTGATGCACCAAATATTTTCTAAAAACATGATCTAATGTTATGTGTGCTCATATGAGGCTCCATAAATAATGTCAAAATATCATTGTTCTATTGGTTGATAGTATTACACATTAGCTACAATGGATCCTTTGGTCCTATGCCTTATTAAGTTAGCATGCCTAATAGATGATGGCACTGAAAAGAAACATTACAACCTCTTGTATTATTGTGAGCCCTTTCCATATAGGATTGTAGGAACTTGGTGGCATCAATATGAGTTTGTTTTTTGTTTTTTTTTGTGTGTGTCATAATGGTCTTGAGAATACATAGCATAATAATGATATCTAGAAATGGTGAAGTCTTCATCTATGATTGTGTTGGAAGTTTTTGTTACATGTTTAACTATTGAGGAATTAGATCTCTCAACAATTTACAATAACATTGACCATGTAATTAGAAGAAATGTTAGAGTATCCTACAATTCATTCCGTCCCATAATCATTATAGAATGGTTAATCTATAATTCATGAGCTATTAATTAATGCTACAAAGTAAAATTAATTACGTTGATCATTAATTGGTATATTTCCTTTAAAATCCTTTCAAGTTGTTTTCTTGAAGGAAAAGTAGATTCACATCAAAGAATTGTGACTAAAAGATCTTGTATTGAGATAGATAGTTTGAAGAATATATCACATTCTGTCAAAAGTTTATTAATCCTTTTCACCAAATGCATTTTGTGCATACCTTGCAATCATAGCATCCATGCGACCACATTTCTTTGATGCATCTGCTCAAACAGTTTGCGTGCCTTGTCTATGCTGCCACATTTTGCATACATGTCTACTAGGATGTAATAGTTGACAATAATCTGACTTCCATTATGGTTTGATGGTTGTCCATACCCTGTTCCGAAGCTCCCAATGTCGCAGTTGCATCAACCATTTTTCTGTTTTGATACCTCATTGCTCTGACTTCTTGTTTTATGCGATCAAATGCATCCACTAACTTTTGTGCAGGAACAGTTCAAATTGAAATTAACGGAGACTATTGTTTGAACGGAATGGAAGCGGGCGTCGGTGAGAGGAAGGGACCCACATCTGCCACATAAGCGGTCAAAGTACCTTAGTGTGTGTTGGATTAGTAGCCATTCTCTAGTTTAAAAACTCTCCTCCTTTTAATCTGTTTTAAAGAGCGTCCCGCTCGCTTTTGAATTCTCAGTGTTTAGAAACGTCTATTTGACTCCATCTGTTTCCTCTGTCTCCATCCGTTTAAACTATCGATCATCATGTCATCACATGGGATGGGAGTGCTAAATTTCATCCTCATCATAGAGAGGTGTGTTTTTGTCAAGAGATTAATTTCTTCCGAGTAGTGGAGTTGGCAGGTCGTGGGTTTGCTCTCCATTGGTTTTGGGTTGACTCCGTTCTCGAGTTTACCCAGTTGGGATTGGCTTGCGGCTGATGGGTACTAGTCTCACCCTGCTGCTTGAGATACCCAAGATCTGTGGCTGCTGGACTGCTGGCGGATGCAGTTAAAGAGAGGTGCTTCTCCCTTTGTACATAGGTTTACATTGGGTGATATTCTTTATTGACACTTTGAAAAGAAATAAAAGTATTAGTGTAAGAATTGCACACTAAATTGATAATTAAATTTAATTAATGCTCAGCAATATGGTTGGCCATATGCTCAAGATTCTTAGGATCTTTTGGGGCTTTTCTCATGGTCTTATGTTCAATATGATTGGCCATATGTAGTTTAGCATCTTTGGGGCTTTCTCATGGTGTTGTTCATTATTAGGGAACATATCAATATTAACATGTGTTTGATTAGGTGGTGCTTTTTCTATTTCTTGATATAGTAGAGCAAGAGTATTTGAGTCTTGGCCTACTTTCGTTCTAAAATATATACTTTGGATAAGCCTTAGTGGTTAGTTTTAGGTATATTTTTGAGTATTTGAGTCTTGGCCTACTCGTTCTAAAAATATATACTTTGGATAAGCTTTAGTGGTTAGTTTTAGGTATATTTTGATGTTCTTCCTCTATAATTTGTGATCTATTTTTTACCAAACTTGAGTATCTTACTAAAATAATTATCAAATGTGTAGTCATTTTTGATATATAAAATATGATCATTCTTTATAGAAGTTCTAAGGGTAAGGTCCCATGGAGAGGGGTTTCCTAAAAATCTCAGCGTATGTTGCTTAGTTTTTTTAGGAATATTTTAAAGTTCTTGGTCCTATGGATTTAATCTTACAATTTTGCTTAAAATTTTAAGCTCCAAAATTTAAGGAATGAACTGTAGTGCTTTGATAAAAAATAATAAATAAATGAAAATTCTCTCATTTTTATTTTCTAATAAGAATTTAAATTTTAGAATGAGAGACAAGTGGCATAAAAAGCTCCTAAGTTGTAGGGGCAATTTCTAGCCCCACCCCAATTTCAAGAGTTGAAATATTCATTCCTAAAAGGTAGGGGCTCCTATTTTTCTTAAAAAGATTCCATAATCCCATATAGCACAATTTTCTTTTCCCATGGGACCTCCTACTATGAAAATAGAAACCCAAGCCCCCTTGAGGATAATTTCCTTCAATATCTTGAGGATAAGAAATTATTGACTTGCTTGTCTCTTTTGCTCTTCTACTAGAAGAGTGTTTTCCATCTACCTTCAAATATTTGATAAAATAGTATTTGTTACCAATTTTGATAACAAAGTTATCACTCTTCTTCAAAGGGAAATTTACAATA
Source organism: Sequoia sempervirens (assembly GCA_007258455.2). Lineage (NCBI taxonomy): Eukaryota > Viridiplantae > Streptophyta > Pinopsida > Cupressales > Cupressaceae > Sequoia > Sequoia sempervirens. The sequence continues at coordinate 132,594 of VDFB02005241.1, forward strand.
GATTTTTGGTAGGAATTAGAAGATATTCAAAATTTAGTTCATAAGTGATATATTGAATATCCAAAATTGGGCACTTTTAATGCAAGTGACAGTGGCACTACTTAAGGTTCTTCAAATGGCCCGACATCATGTAATGTTAATGATGATCTTTGATGTTGACTTAAAAGTCCTTATGACTATATATTATTATTTTAATATTGAACTTGAAGTTTGAACAATGAATATTTTATAATATTTATCATTTATGTTTTAAATGACATTAGAGTTTTATGGTGGCTTTGTTGATAATATTATGTTGTGGTATTTTAAACTTAATTTCTTATTTTCCAAGGACAAAACTCAACTAAAAAGTTGAAAGTACTCAATGACTCATCAAAAACTCTAGAAAATGGCAAACTATGCATACACACATGTATTATATATATACATACATGTATTATGTATATACTACAAATATGTATTATATACATATATGTACATGATATATATATATATATATATAAAATTAAAGACACAAATGTGATTTAACAAAATAATTTTTGTAAATTAAAAAAATAAATCACAATATACATATAAATTAATATGTTTAGTGTTGTGTTATATACTTTCGAATGATATAAATAAAATATGTATTTAATAAATATCTACACATATATTATATATACATAATTAAAAATACAAAGAACAAAATATTTTTTATAAATTTAAATATAAACCCCACACACACACTATATATATATATATAAACATTTTTAATGTTCAGTTATATGTCTTCGAAATATATATAATTAATTATTGTAACAAGCCATAGCCCGCCCATATCTATATCAAATGGCCTTGACAAACCGTGATGTTCGTATTCGATCAGTTTCCATCCAACTCGTCTTAAAAGACTAACCAAGTAAACAAGCCCTTCAAATGTTAGGCATTGACCTTGTTCTGCCAATAAGTTATCTTTTTTCCATTTATCTACAAATATACATTTCGAAAAAAATCATTTCCGTGTTGCCCAAACTCTTTAAATATGTAAAAAATTTAAATATTCAAATTTCAAAATTTTTATCATCCAAATTGGAAAATAGGAAAGTTAAAAAAACGAAAGTACCATGAGCAAGTCATCTTTGGTAGCCTCATTGGGCTCTACTAGATCCACGGTGCCTTCTGAAACGAGAAATTTGCGTTGAAGAATCAAAGGGATGCCTAAAAAGAGGCAAGAAATACCCAATGGGAGTTACAATATTACAACAAAAATAAAATAGAGGACACCCATGAACAATTAAATTACAACAAACATAGCTAACCAATATCAAGATTGCTTAACCCAATTGCAAGATAATTTATAATATCTTATACATTTTTGTTGAAAAATATCAGTTTTCAATTATTTTATTTATTATATATATGAATAAATAAATTTTAAGAATCAAAATACAAGAAATTTTTGGTGAACAATCAAATACTGTTAATCTTTTCAATTTTTTGGAAAATGAAACAAAATAGAGTAAAGTTTGTTTGTTAAAAATAGGCAAAAGAATAGTTCAACTTTCTCAAAAATAGGAAAAATAATAGTTCAATTTTCTTAAAAAAATAGGCAAAATAATAGTCAACTTTCACTTTTCCTAAAAATCCTCCAATAACACACAAAACTTTTAAACCAAAAACTAATTTTTATAATTTATAAAATTAAATATTTTGTAAGTTCACTTTATAAAATTGAATTTATATATATTTTTTTAAATTATTGTTTTTGATTGGTTAAAAGCTAACTTATTAATAACTCATTGAAAGATAAAAACAACTAGATTATATAACCAGAAGAAATTGAAAGTTATTTAAGAAATAAAATTAAAAGAAGAAAATGAACTAACAAAGATTTAGTAATTTCAAGGATTAAGAGACTACTATAAGATGTCCTTAATCTTTGAAATTACTAATCTTGTTTAATCTAATAAGAATTTCAAATAATAAAATTAGTAATATAAAATAATAGGATTCAATTTATTTGTTAATGCAAAAATAAATGTTAATATAATAAATTTAGAACAGATGAAAAGTCTAATAAAAGGAGAAAAAGAAATATAAGAAAAGTAAAATAATACTAAGACATGAAAAAGGTAAATTGAAGAAAAATAACAAATCGAATGAAAATCAAATATAAGAAGAATAAAACAAAATAAAATAATAAGATTAGTAATTTCAAATAATAAGATTCAAATTATTTTTTTATGCAAACAATAGATAATAGAGGCTAATATAATATATTAAGAACAAAGATAAAAAATTTAAAAAGAAAGAAAATTAGAAAGACAATAAAAGTCAAAGGAAAAATAAGAAATAATGCTAGAATAAGAAAAGAAAAGGCAAAAAAAGGAAAGATCACAAAGAGAAAGATAATAAATTAAAAGAAGAGTGAAAATATAAAATAAAAAGTTTAGCAATTTCAACAAAAAGTTATAGAATAGTTATGTTTTAATTAGTTTTTATAGAATAGTTATGTTTTAATTAGTTGTATTTGAGAAGTTTTAATGTAAGGCTTATTGAAAATACTAGAAACAAAGAGATGCATCTTGACGTAAACTAATTTAAACCAAGATAATCCTAAACACCTGTTTGAATATTGTGTCACTGCCACATTTATTACTTGGCCATCAGGTAATAGTTGTTTCCACTTTCCAATGACCCTAAATGCAAGGGAATCAACTTGAAAACTATAGGCTATAAATAATATTTTGACATAGTTTCCAGATTTCTCATGTTCCTTTCCTATATGTAACATACAGTTGATCATGAAAGGTTGTGGCAGTCTGAGAATTAACTACATTGCAAGTGTTCATGAAAAATGATGTCCACTTTTCTTGTGATTAGAGCATAATACATGTCAATTTATTACTTAAAAAAACCAAATCTAGACAATATATGAGATTAAAGAACTAACAAAAAGTTTGCCAAATAGCCACAAAAAACATTTCATTTACAAAATCATCATGTAATGTGGTTGATAAATAAAATGCGACTACTATATAGCCATTCTCAACTATTTGAATTTAGTTCCTGCCATAGCAAAAATGGATGGATCAAAACCTACAAACGAGAATATATTACACGATCTTCAACATAAAATAAATATAAAGCATCCACAATATGTTTTTGAGAATTTATATTGCTTTGATCAAATGTATTTGGACTTCATGGACCAGATATCCAGGTCATTTGAGCACATTCATCTTCACAAAACATAAGTCACATAATGCAACATTTCTACAAAACTAGAAAGTCTGGTAAGAAAAGAAGACTTGACTATACCATTTATCAACATGCAACACAACTGAGAATTTACATACAAGCAAAAGAAAATTACTATTTATTTTATTTAAATTATTTACTTTATTACTATTTTTATTTACTTAAGATTATTTTCTAGTTTTAGTTTTAGTTTTGTTTAATCATTATAGAGACTCTCACATTACATGGAGTATTCTTCATCTCTTGCAATCAAGATACTACACTAGTTATCTTACATATTGTGTTTTTAATACTTTCAATTATTGTGACAGAAACAACACAAGAGGTCTAGCCAAGGCTTAAGGAAGTTCAAAACATCAAACTAGTGTAATAGACTCCTAAAGTTATTCATTAGCATCACTTTGGTACAAAAATAAACTAGTGTAGTAGAGTTTGGATATGGAGATTAATATGTCTAAGTATATATAAAAGGTTCAAGTAATTATGGTAAGTCATTTACAAATTATTATTAATTGTTAATTTTATAGTAAACTTAATCTAATTTTTTTAATTCCTAGTAAATTAAAAGACATTTAAGAATATAACTTTTTTTTAAATGACTATTTTAAGTAAACTAATTAGCTTTCTAGAATTTATTATAAAGAAAGGATGATTAATATCATTGATTATTGTAACTATTCAAATTTATTACAAATATACTTATCTTACATAATTTAAATGTGCATGGTTAATATTATATTAAACATAAATAAAATTTAAACGTGTCTTTTTTTATTAAAGTTGAATAAATACACTATTTCAGATTAAAAATAAGATTACTAATATTATTATTTTATATGTTAGTAGATATATTTTAGATAAAAATCATAATATAATACATGTAAAATTATCTTATTGTTGTTTTTTATACAACAATAAATTTCTAAGATGACAAAATTACATTCAACACAAAATAAATTATGAATATAATTTAAATAGTTGATATGATAAGGTCGTTCATTATTATGTTTTGATGTTTTTGACATTTATAAAGTAGACGTTCTTAGTGAGATAATTACATTCAACACAAAAATAATAATTTATGAGTATAGTGTAAGTGGATAACATGAAAAAGTGGATCATTATTATTTTTGACATATTTTTTAATGATACAAGAATAAATGGTTGATAATAATATGTTTTGACATTTATACTAAAATTTTGAATACTAAATATTCCATTATGTATATATAATAATTTTTACATGTTTTTTTTTTTAAAAAAGTAGTAGGTTATCATTATTATTCCATATTAAAAGATAAATTACTAAGATTGTTTTGATATTAAATTAAAAAATAAATTTTGTATTATTTTATGAGAATTTGTATAATTTAAATTTTTAAAATTAAATATACATAAACAATAAATTAAAGTTAATCTACCTTATATTCTTATTAAAAAAATAAAATTTTGAAAGAAAATAATATTGTTATTCAAGAAGTATTTTTAATTTATATTAAGTTCTTTTAATTTATTAAATTTTTAATGGCATTTCAAAATATTTTGAATATATTTAAAATTTGATAAAATACTTGTTTAATATTAATAATAAAGAGTTTATTATTATATTTTTATTATATTATTATTTAAATAATATAATAATTAAAGACAATTTAGTATTAATATATAGTTTTTGATAGTATTAATATATAGTAATAAAATAATTTTAAAGTAAAATAAAATAATTTTTAGAGTATATAAATTTTATTATTGGGTTCATACTAAAAATAAAAAATAAATAATATAAGTTTAAAGTTATTTTGTTGACTCAAAACTTTGTTTTTCATTTATATAGTTTAGTTTGTTTTTGTTTTTTAATTTAAATAAGAATTTTTTATTTTGTAATTCTAAAAAATGTTGATTCTTGTTTTGGAATTGTGTTGTTACTTAGCAATTATCTCTTATTTTATTCTTAAAATAATAAAAATTAATTAATTCTTAATCTAATTAAAAATGTATAAACGGTCCTTATTATATTCAATTAACTCCCAATAATAGGTTCCTAGATATGATGCCGGTTAGGACCCTTATTCTATTATTCATGATATATTACTAATATAACATTAATGTGATGGTGAGGGCTAATTATAGATAGATAATAATATAGAATGAACAATAGTATTCATATCTATTATATATGAGTCAATGTGGGTGGTTCAAGCTTTCTCTTCTCTCTCTATATTTAATAGAGCCATCTATTTTTCCTAAAGATTGTGGTGTCCATTTTACCAAATTTTCCTTAATTTCAAGTGGAAAAATTCTCTTTTACCCACCAAAGGTGATCTAGAAGAGAGTATAGGTGATTGCAGGATTTGGCAACCTTTAAAACTAGTGCCAAACTCAATGCAGGATTTGTTTCTGCCTTGCTATCAATTGATTTGCATAAATTGAAAATCTTATTATCAAATGCAGATAGAACCGCAGTTGGAACCAAACCCTACATCTTGCCTTGCCTTTGAACAACTGCTTTGAAGTGAATAATCAAAGGACAGTGTGATTGAATGAACTTCATCCAAGGAAAGCACAATAGTCAGAATTCTAAATAGTGAAATCAAAACCATATTAATTATTACCCCTCTCATTTTAAAAATCAAACCAATCTGCACATTCACATAATTTGTTTCAACAATAAGAAGAACTAGGTAGACAAACTGTAACAAAGATTCCTTTTTTAAATATTGGTGATTTGTGATGTTTCATGCTTTATACTGATAGCATTCATTGATTCAATCAATCAAAAATATAGTCTAATAACAAACAACATTTTAGGAAAAAGTTGCTCAGAAAATGTGCTACAAAGGCAATCTTTTAAAGCTTGCCATTTTCCCTCTTCGGTAAGAGGTTTATTTGCAGTTGCTAGTTGTCATCCTAGCTACGAAAATGTTTTGATACCATAAAAATAAGTACAGTTTGACTCTGTAAAATGTTAAGAAATTTGACTTCAACTATCCAACCAAAATCATGGCAATTGTCAAAGAAAGGAAAAACAAAACCCAGAATATGAATGAATTTGAAGAGGCATTTGCAATCATTTGAAAAATAGTTCTGAAGGAATAGAAACCAAAACCCTAGCCCCATTCAATTTTCAAGGGTATCATAATGCTGTTTCCACTAAAACAAAAAACATTTAGAAGGCAAGAAAATTGAAGATTTAAGAAGAAAAACGATAAAACTTGAAAGAAACAGTTAATGAATTTTGGACTCAAGCATGATGCAAAACTAGGGCTGAAGTGTTAAATGTCTATTGAAATACCAACAGTTATGCAAGAAATAGTTTCTGGTTTTTCTAATAAATGAGTGGTTTTTCTAATAAATGAGTGTATGTTGAACTGTAAAAGTTAGCGAGCACAGATACCAACGGTATGCAAGAAATAGTTTTTGATTTTCCTAATAAATAACTGAGTGTATGTTTGATTGAGTTGTTAAAACAATTCTAATAATTAGAAAGTTGTTTCTATAATGTAGGAACTAAAATACCAACAGTTAGGCAAGAAATAGTTTCTGATTTTTCTAATAAATGAGTGTATGTTTGATTGAGTTGTAAAATTATGATACATAATTCATAATTCACATAAAAGATAGGTGAAATGAAATCACACCTCCAAAAATCTCATACTACTAAGTACTATGCAGCAAGAACTACAACTATACTTGCTTTTTCATCACTTCTTTGAAATCTATATTTGTTTTCTTGACAAAACAATTGAGTTTAAATTTTTTCCATCAGTTCAAAATGAATACAAAAAATAACCAAATTATTAAATACATTTTCTAAATAAATGAGATCTTTTCCATAATTTCAGCTCCCCTAGACTTGGCAAAGTATAGGCCTATGTGATGAGTTACTTCCTGCATAAATGAGAAAAAGGTGTAAAAAAAAACTCCACTAATGATAAGTTATTAATAACAAATAACAATTTTTAATGAGAACGAAGCCATCATATTATCTCATTTCCCCATTTTCCCCATCAAGTAGGTATTTGGACTTCCACAAATTGTTTGCAACCATTGGATTAAGAGCCTATCATGCCAGAGTCCGTGGGTTTTTTTAATGCTTTCTACTTAATTTCCCTAAAGTTTAAGAGATACTGAGAGCATGTTTTTTAAGGATCAATGTCTAAACCTATTTCACCCAAAATTTCTCACATCCCAGATCCACAAACAACCCATTTAATCAGCAAACCCAAAACCCTCAGATCTGCAATAAACAACCTACAACACCTTCATATCCTGCCATGTCTTTGATTCTCACATGCAACGCATAGATTCAAACTTAAACAAGATTTTTCTCAACCAAGGGTTATACAACCACAACCAAAGCTCTGATACCACTTGTTGGAAACTTGCAGCCAATTAAAGACAATTTCCACATAACCCAAAAGAAATCTATGCATCTAAGTATTTAGAATCCACATACAAGAGAATAGACAACATACCCATGAAAATATGACACATGATATACCTTGGGAAAACCCTCAAGAGGGAAAAAACCCAGCCTCCAAAAGCATCCATCTCTCATGTATTATTCAGCAATAAAGATTACAATACATCTTCTGAGTCTCCATGAACACCATTGAAGCAACAAGCTCTCTCTAAGCAATCCATGTGAACAAGCATGCAACCACACATCATGTGCCATGCTTCAAACCCTCACAAATGCTAACCAGAGCTAATCATGCAAAATTGCATCATCATCAAATAACTACCTTTGTGGTTACTTTTATAGAAGCAAGCTCCCACAAAACCACTAAGTGGTATTGCACAAAACTATGTGACAATAAATATGAGATTACAAACCATTTCCCATTATTTAATATTGGGTGCTTTATTTATTATTTTCCCAATATTAAATAATTACATTTTATCAATTTAACTTATGTGCCAATGTTACATGCAACATTAAGTGGCCCCAAGAATAATTACATTAAATACATAATGCAAGGTGTACAACACACCTTTTCCCAATAGAAGAGATCCTCATGCATGTTATCGCTTATCCATATTAATGACAACAATGCAGCCTTCTCCAACAACCATTAGCTCGATAATCATCTTCTCAAGAATGTCACAAATAACTCTATCTCACAAGTTGATAGCTTACTCCTCTCAAACAACAATGTTTCCTCTCAACACAATAGAACACTCACTCTTTTTCACTCACAATATAAAACAAGTATGGCTGGGAATAACACAGGAATAAGGAATTGCAAAAGATGTATAATCTCTTGGGAAAGAATGCATTCTCACTAATGAAATGGCTCAGCTATTTATAGAGAAGCCTAGCAACCTCATGGCCTATAGTTTAGGCATGTAAAAGGACAACAAGCTCCATGCAAAGCAACACATGAAACTCATAAATAAGATGGCAACTCCCTAAGCTCATACTCAACATAAACACCTATAATTTGGCTTGCAACATTGACAGCTAAATCAAAACTTATTCAATCTGCATATGTTAAATTTGAATTGCTACAAAGAAAGACATCTGCACCAACTTTGATTCAAAGGTGGCACCAATTCCTTACCTCTTTCCTTCTTGTTTGGGGCCGTTTTACAGTTACAAGAAACAATGTTAACAACAAACACACATGAATTGCTACATAAGAAAAGTTGACTAAAGCAACATTGATGAAAAGGTGGCGCCAATTCCTTACCTCTTTCCTTCTTGTTTGGGGCGGTTTTACAGTTACAAGAAACAGTCAACTTTCATTTCTTAACAACAAACACACATCAATTTTCATATTAGATGAGTTGACTAAAGCATTTATTTTGATTGAGAAATTCAAGGTTGATCTTGCCAAGGGCGTCGACCAAGTCTATGCATTTATATCGACACAAGCCAACAATATCAAACATATTACAATGTCTTTCTATCGTGTGACAAACTAAGTGATAATTGGTTTCACCAACAGTCATAAACAACTTCATACAACTTCAAAGAATATAGTCGTATTGACTATTATCAACCTTTATTCTTTTCATCATATATGTGTATATATATATCAGTCTATGCTCTAATCAATCTCCAAATATTAGAGACTCGGCTTCAACAACCTCCTATAATCATGCGTAGCAAGTTTAGAATCAGACTTTGGCTTTTTGACAAGCCTTTCGACCTCTTTATCATTGCGACATTATCATTAAAATATATATATAGTATACCCAATATACTTATATATATATATATATATATTTCAACCCGTAGGATAAATATATTCGATACTTCGAATGCTTAATCCATATTGTCAATAAAGTATATATACATTCGATATACAAATGAATACAACCAAGGTATTCGCATACACATTCCTCTATTAAGCTTTTATGCTTATGTGTGTATTTTTTTATATATACAAACACACACACACACACACACATATATATAGCAACGTAATTGATCCATTCAATATCTCGATTGCATACATCCTTGTTTACCTTTACCCGTCAAACAATACACCAGTACTCTTACATACACATTCATATACATACTTATACATATCTATATATAATTTGAATAATGATGACACATATATATCTAAGCATATTTCCTTAAATGTCAATCAAGTAAGAATACATTCGACATAAGAATGTATTCTTTTGTGTGTGTGTATGCATATATCCAATCACACACACACACACACACACACACACACACACACACACACACACACACACACACATATATATATATATATATTCATATTGTACAAAACAATGAAGCCATGTAATCGATTCAATAATCGAACGATTACGACCACGTGATTATATTCTCACAAACATCATAACCAACATTTGTATACATATATGCATATCTTATACATCTAGCATCATACTCGTATGGACATCCCATTATATCCATCATACGTGTATATGTATATATATATATATATCTCAATACTCACTTCCCCTTACAGTCAAGCACAGTAAAATAAGGAAGGTCTCAAAACCTCAAACAAATAAACATCACCCAATAATGCACTCGATAGTAAACATTACCATTTACCCTACCAAGATCTTCTCTTGAGTGATACTTCTCCTCCACCTAGAGGAATGGACATTTACTTGCAAACACTAACACATGCCTACGACAATCAGTTGTTCACAAAATATGCAGTATACATAAAACATCTCCATAGTTAGAATATCAATTCAATAACCTTCCATTCACATTTATGCAGTACTTTTCCATAAGATAACATCAAATGTGATAACATACATTCATAATGCATTGATAACCAAGTACAAGCACAATTAATTCATCTGTAGAATTCAAATTACATTCACCTTTTACCCTACATAGTAATAGTAAATAGTAATTTCACAATTGGGGTGTAACATACTTGCCCCTTGTGAATCATCGTCTCCAATGATCTATAGCCCTTTAACATATAGTCAAAGTCAAATAAAATTTTACTTTCCAATCAAAATACGTAATATTTATAAAACATTCATCCTATGTAGCATCACTCTTTGCAACCTTATCCTTCCTGGACCTTGCTTTGAGTGCCCTAGGTACTATCGCATAGGGAAAAATTGTATGCCTCACACATACTTACTCTCCCAAAGAGCTTTATTATATTATCATATTACTTTGTATGTATATCCTAGGTACAATAGTAACTATACATAACCCTAAAACATAGTGATCAAAAATCATTGGCCCATGAATTTATCCTTGGTATAATCCCAATAGAAAAGGAATGTTGGTGCATTGTACACTACACCATGGGTCCCATCCTTCCCCAAGTTGGTATTTACACTTTTAGACAACTCAGAAACTGATTTCGTCTGTAACTTATACATCATTTTCCATAAAGTATTGTTCTTGATTACTTGTCCATTTTGAGCATATCATTGCTCTTGGACACCTATCAAATTTCGATACTGCTTCATACTTAAGCTTTGTATCAACAAAGTTTCATTGATCTCTTCGATCTATTACTCCTTTTTGAAAATCTATCAAGTCTATGGTTAACCTAATTCTAAGCCTGTTTCAGCCTAATAGAGTTTCCAACCTTCCTTTCCATGCAATGGTCCAAACCTCAATGTTAGAAGTTTATAAATCATTTAAGATTTGATTTACCATTTTTGCCTATTTGGCGATAATAATATATTGCACATTCATTCAATTGAATGTCTCATAGTATGATCATGGTTTACACAACCCTATCATTATTTGCTCATTCATAACTGAAATAACCTTCTCGGGAATACTAAGCAACTACTTCTCACAATGTATTTATTTAGGACCGAGAACCTATAAATCAAGTTTCCAAATAGCGTTGGTTACTTTGATGAGTCTGTCCACTTAGAACATTATGTCATTTTTACTAACATAGACAGATTGATTTATCTTGTGTTCTACCACTCTCCCTCTTGAATCTCAAGAGAGTATACATGTCCTACTGATGATGACATCCGGTCTTCATTTCCTGGCATACTAGACATTATCTTTTCACATTCCATGCAACCTCTTACTCAATCCTTTTCCAGGTTATAGTGGTTTCTCATCTGAAAATTCACTTTGCCATTCCATTGTCCTAACTCTGACATTAATTCCCTCGTTTCATTCCTAAATCTTCCAAAATTTTGGGTACATAGGTTCTTTTATACCCAATAATAGTCTATTATTTTGACTAAGTGAAAACCTATTTTACGATCTCACACCTCTAATTCCAAGTATTAATGATTAGTAGTTTTGCAGGGATAAATCTCCTTTATTTTAGCAGATCCACAACTTGGATTTCTCCCGTCCTTGGATTATTTCCAAAGATGCAATTCATCTTTTAACTCAATCAAATTTTCCCAATAAGATTTGGTACTAATTCCAAGTACTAATCCTTGTTTAATCATGTTGGTCCCTAGAAGATATCAAATTTAATTGGATACCTAATTACCAATCATGAACGTTTCTCGTTATCTCCATTGATTCACTTAATCACATATAGGTAAGTCCCAACTTTGATATACCCTAATTCTAGGATAGAGTCATCAGTCAATGACTAGTCCAATGTTATAGGTTACTCTAACCCTATATGTTCCAATCAAGACCAAATGTACAACTCAACCAAATAAGTTGTTCCCAACCTATAGGTGCTAATGAGTAATCTAGTACATATCCCAACCCAATAGGTAAAACTTTAACCTAAGGTTTCTCTCTTTAATCAAATGAACTTCTCATCCCAATCAGGTTATTCCAATCCTAGGGTTTCATTCAAGAGTAAGGTATGATCAAATAATCATTCTCATAAACAGATTTTTGATGTGGTTCACATAACGTCACATCCTACCTTATCTTTCACTCCATTTCTATGGCTTTATAGCTAAACCTTACCATCCCCAGGTCTCTTAGCATAGTAAACTACAATGTCAAGTCGCTTTACGACATGGTTATGCTTCATAATATGTAGTATTACTACCTATGTTTAGAAATAACATCATTATCTAAATCCCCCCATATAAGGTATATAGGAGTGTAGAGACACTTTCTTCCAATCACAAGTAACCTAGATCTTCACTTGCCAATCCCATAGACAATGATCTTCCCTTTCATGACCAAGTAATTTTCCTATCCTTTCCTTAAGGCATCAATGATAATATCATTTGATCTTACAATCATCATATATAAGGTATTGAGTGGTAATATTCCTTCCTCATTGGTCACAATTCTTGACCTTCTTACTATCTTTCCATAACTCCAATACTTTATTCTTGGGGTCATAAAATGTATGACTTATTTGACATCATGACTTACAAATAAGTCATTAGTTCTTCCAAATTGAAAACATATCCACATTTTTTGTTGGTTTGGGTACTTAATCTGAGTCAAAACCACTCTCTTCCTTCCCCCCTTAGTGTTTCCACAACTTTTGATCTACTCAAAATTAAACTCTTAACCAACACTTGCTTCTTGAAATGTTTTTCCATTCCTTGTTGTCTTTCTATTTCCTTTTTCTTCCCTCAATGGCATACTTTGAAATCACTTTTTCCCAAAGTTACATTCATCATTAATTTATAATCCCATAGATTCAATATTTTGGATCGTTTAATAGGAGATCTAATGAATAATCAACAACTAGAAGTTTAAGAGGCACACTAATATTCCAATTCTCTTCCCAATATCCTTTTTATGGAGGAATATTCATACTTACAAAGCCTCATTGGTTGATGTACCTTTCTACTTAGAGTGTTGTTTCCCCTTGCAACTTCTATTTCTTTGACACAGTGCCATATTGCATTCCATTTTCTTCTGGAACCTCTAAACATGTGTTGATTTTTGCAAACATGTTGGTGAGTTCTTCTTATACTCCAACCTATCTATGTATTATCAAAACCTTTATCAAACTAACCCGATTTACCTTTTTCAGGTTTCTTTCTCATAGTCACATTTCCAAATGATTTTCCCCACTTCTAAGTAATCTTCATAACCTTTTTAGAGATACCAAAGTTGTTTGGTCTCTTTTTCTCATTTTAATCAAAACTCCAAATTGATCTCATCAATTTTGGTTGGTGGAACCATGTCCACATCATTGATTACTTCATTTTAGAATATTCCAGTCTTTTCCCTTTTCCTAGGTACTAACTTTTTTTCTTGCTAGATCTTATCTTTACACAAGAATTAGATTTATGTCAAGAGTTCTCCAACCCTGTTGATTCTGTTGGTGTTCCAAATCAACTAGTCCAATGAATCCTATAGACTAGCCACTTTCTAATGATTAGACTCAATGGTGAATTTGGCCAACTGACAAGATTCAACCAAAGACTGAAATCTCCTACACTTCTGGCTCTGCAGGACCAAGGTGGGTCAACCTCTGCAATGTGGCCTAAAGACTTTAATGCAACTATTCACATACATTGCTTTTTATAGCAAATAATTCCCAATGAAAATACACCAAGGAAAGCATTGACAACCTCAAATTTGGCTGCATTCTTGGTATTTCAACACTTACTCAACAATTGGGAGGTAGAACTTAACACTAAACCTCAACCAAACAACAAGGATTTAAAATGATTTTGAATTTAAAATGTTTCTGAGATGCATTAAGCTGAATATCAGATTAGTTCCTAATTCTGGGTCATGGAGTCAAATGCATAAAATGAATTCATCAGCAAATGAACTTCAACCAGTGGATTCAAACTATTAATGCATTACACCAATAGATCCACTCCTGTTGTCAATCAAATTCTTCTTACCAGATTCACCCTGCACACTTAAAATCACAATTATTTGTTCAAAGTAATTTAACCATTTCTTTCAAATAGACCCATGAACAAATAAAACAATCTCAGGAAAACTGAGATAACAAACTCAAACATACTTTGTATTATTGAATTCATATGACTTAAAATGTACAAAGCTAGAGACAATTTGAAGACATTTATGAATTGCTTGCACAAACTGGCTAATATTTACTCATGAAATCAACAATTAAAGTTTTCAAACTCGGCTCATAACTGAGATTCAACATTTCTCTATCTACCCAACCCACACATAAATTCAGAACCGCTTACAATGAGAGAAGAATGAGAAGATATAGAAGAAGAAAAGCTCTAGGAGTTTATCTATTGATGACATTTGGAAGCTTCATCCACCATTAATCAGCAAAATGTAAAGCCTCTCTCTTCTCTCTTCCTTTGCAACAACAAATTTTTCCTCCATTTCTTGCATTTTCCTTACAACAACAAATTCACTTCATCATGAAAAATCTTCACCCTCCAGCTGAAAGAAAATCTACTCGTGAAAACTCTTGTTTATTTCCTTTACCAATTTTTCCTGAGGAATTATTTTCACATTTATGTGCCCAACACATAGTCTCCTTTATAAAATGAATAATGAATTCACTTCATAAAATTATCCCATGTTTTCACTTTTCATTTTATATACCCAGTTGCACTTTATATTTATCTCTAGCAAATAAAAATATTCCACTTTATAATGGAACAATTAACTCTCAACTTTCATTTAATTTCAAATATTACATTTGAAATAATTCCCCTTTTACCTCTTTGCCCAACATTCACCTATTCACCACATATTTAAAATGTTGGCCTTTGAAAATGAAAATATTAAACAAACAAAGGCTTTTACGGTGCACTTCAATATTATCCCAGGCTATATTAAAATACTTTTTTGGAACCTTGTATTTGCATCTCACAATTGAAATATTTGTCATGTGCTATTTTACTTTTCACTCCCAACAAAGAAGAAATTTCACCTAGTGCATTTAATTCACATTTGATCCTTTTATAACATGGGGTAAGAATTTTATTATTTTATGTCGGGCTTTCTACTTCATTTCTTGTGCCTTAACTTTACCACATTTAAAAACTTGTCTTTAAATGTTTTAAAAGCCTTAGGGAATATTTAAGTTTAAATGTTTTTCCTTTTAAAAAGTAAAGGGCCCACCTTTACTTATCCCACACTCCGCAAGCCTTCAAGCTTGCATCATCAAACTCCCGCGAGATAGTAAGGAATGGTGGGGATTTACCCACACAGCTCCCTTTTCACCTTTCACTTAAAAACTTTTATTTAAAATAAAAGCTTTTGCCCGTGCTTCACATTTTATCCAACCTGTTTCATTTAAGAATGATGGCTTTAAAATATTGAACTCTTTAATTTTTAACTGGGCAAGTTACTTT
Source organism: Sequoia sempervirens (assembly GCA_007258455.2). Taxonomy (NCBI): domain Eukaryota; kingdom Viridiplantae; phylum Streptophyta; class Pinopsida; order Cupressales; family Cupressaceae; genus Sequoia; species Sequoia sempervirens. Next base: position 148,515 of record VDFB02005241.1, read on the forward strand.
TCTGTCGGGACCACCATCCACATGGTCTTCTCGCACACCCTGCAAGCTTATTGTGCTTGAGCTTTCACTGTCATGAGCAAGCGGGGAAAGCAAAAAAATAAAGTTTAACTTTATAAAGTTATAAAAATCAAACTTTGCCCTAAAATTTTCCCTTTTCACATGCATTTTGCCTTTGGATAATATTTAAAATATTTAAAATATTATGTTTTACAACTTTAGGAAATGTAGCAATTTTAATTTCGATTGTCATCCAATCAAAGGAAATTCATTGTGAGCTAACCGGGACACCTGGAGCTGTAAAAATTTGCATAAGGGCATCATCAATTATTTAGAGAAAACCCATTTCCTCAAATTTTGTCCAACCCTTAAAATTCAAGTACCTCCTTTGCAAACTGGCCTCGGGACATGTTCACCATACTCAAAATACATTAAAATAATGTATCAAATGACCTATATTTTTTATGAAAATGGAGATGTAGAAGTTTTAGACCAAAACAAAAAAAGGGTTCTCATTAGAATTGCAAAATTTGACACTTTTTGAAACACTATTTTTGGCCATGTCGCGATCAAAAAGCAATTAAATAACCCATCAGAACTTATTCTAAGAGCCTAAAACTGAGCAAGCATGTAGAAATTTGACCCAAGAATGCAGTGCAACAAACAGCTCGACAAAAGGGATCTTGAGGTGAAATATATTAATCCACAACGTTGCTCAGTCAAACTTTTCTGAAACTGTATTTGTTCAAAACCAATTAAAACTCACCAAGTCACCAACTTGAAAAAATATCAAATCAACTCCTGGAAAGTTTCCACTGAAAACTTAAGCTCATTTAGGTACACTAAACACGTGTGCAATAGGGCTCTGCTTGAATCATCAATCTTCACGAGATATTGAAGGTCAAAGTTGACCTCCTTAAAAAGTTTCCGAAAATGCAAGTGCAAAACTAAACAAATTGCATTTGCTTTTGACTTGGTAAAAATAGAAAATCAAATCATAAGGCTCTAAACACTAGCATGGGATTACATGAATGTATGGAGAATGGAGAGCAACAATCCTTTTGACTTGACAGTCAACTAGTTGCAAGATATTCACTTGAACAGGATGCCACTTTGCAGAACTAGAAGTTTGTAAACAGCAAAATAGTGCCAAAACCCTCCAGCTTCGCTTTTCACAATCCTGTCAAAACTTATCGTGGGAAGCTGAAAATTGACATGTACGTTCACATGTCACATGAGTGAGTTCACCAATGGGTTTTGCACGAAAATCAACAAGCTCTGAAATATGACCCTCCAAAGTGGGTCACTTGAGCAGATTTGTCAGGTACACTTCTGCGTGTGCAAAGGAAAATTTTTCAATATGGGCATTTCAAATTTGCAAAATTTGAAAGTCCCAACAAATACCTCCTTCATTGACTCTCTAGTTCGATCTAATTTAGCACTACAACAAATCATTGTGATTAGCTCCTTTTTTTGCTCTGTTTTTTACTTCCACCCATTGTTTTAATGTATTTTTCTCCAATTTTTTGAAAAATTTGGCACTATTTATCGGGATGGCACTATTTTTTAGCATGTATTGCATTGATAGAACAATTAGGCGCAAATTATCACCTAAATTAGCGCCTAAATTAACACCTAGTTTAGCGCCTAATTTAGTGCCTACTTTACAGCCTGCTTTAGTGTCTAATTTAGCATCTAATTTAGCACCTAATTTAGGGCCTTATTGAGCGCCTAATTGTTCTAATCTAGCAGGGATTAAGGGTTAAGGGATTAGGGGTTAGGGTTTAAGGGATTAAGGATCAAAAGATAAGGGATTTGGGGCTTAGGGGTTAGGTAGTTTAATGGTTAATAGTTTAGGGATTATGGTTGATATTATGTAATCTCTATATAAACTTTGATAAAAAATAATAAAGGTACGAGTGGAAGGGTGTACCAAAACTCTGCTGGTGTAACTTTTGAGCTTATGAATGAAATAGAACATCTTATTATTAGAGATTCTCCATGACTGTGTTATCATTCTGTATTTTTCTTATGTTGTCATACTTATTTCTTCTTATATTTGAATGAATATCATTTATTGAGCCTCAATATTGTGCTTATGTGAATGAATATGTTGATACACTAAAGCATTTACTATGGATGTTTTCAGTTACATGTTCAAAATTATGTTCAACATAAAAAAGGAAACTATTTAAAAATAATAAAGTTAACAAAGTTGCTTATTTATATAATGGTGACGAAAGAGGCTTCCCAAGCGAATGGAAACCCTAGCCTGGCGCATCATGTTGAAGGTGCGGGCGTTGTCGACGGTGGTGGCATCTAAGGAGGATGCATCTCTTCGACCGCTGCGAAAGTGACTAATGTTTCCTGCGGGACAGGATCTGGCGGGAGGTGTGTTAAGGGCAGTAGCCCTGCGGCTAAGGTTAAGGTGTCAGCTACGAAAATCCGACATGGGAGGCTGTCGATTGGCGGGTTTATCCCTATTTCCAATGCCATCTCAGTGAATCTAAAAGCTAAGACAAAAGAGGAAATAGATGAGAATGTTTCTAAGCTCTCCGTTCGTGGGGTGATTTGTCAGTTTAGGGGTTTTTGGCCTAGCCTCCCTCAGCCGCATTCTTGGATCTCCAGTGAACGGGAGCCTCTAATTTATGGTAAAGTTCATATTTTCTCCATGGCTAAGGGGTTTTTTGTTGTCAAGTTTGACAATGCTCAGGATAGAAATATAATTTTATGTGACAATTTTTTTAGCTGGGAGGACAAATATTTGTTGATGATTAAGCCTTGGCATTCTGATTTTAACCCTACTTCTGAAACATTCAATAAGATCCCGATTTGGGTTCGGCTGCCTAATCTTCCCCTCCACTTATGGACTGACCCTCTTATGGAGGAAGTGGGTGAAGCCCTTAGTGATTTTTTGTTGGTGGATGATGAATCATCTGACATTTTTCATTCCACCTTTGCCCGCATACTGGTAGAAATGGATGTTTTAAAAGGGCTGCCTGCTAAGATTTTACTTAAATCTTCTAAGGGGTCTTGGGTCTAACCTTTGGACTATGAGGGGATTCCCTTCCGTTGTAGAAAATGTTTTAAAACAGGTCATGCTGTTGCACAATGCGGATTTCAGAAAAAAGCTATGAAGGCTACATGATGGAAAGGTGCCTCTCAACAACATTATACAATTGAGAAGAAATTTGAGCAACACAGGAGTTTTTTTGAGGTGGTTATTCCGGAATCACAAGGTATTGAGGTATCCTCTCTGGATGTCTCAAATGGTGGGGTTGCTGATGCTGTACAAGATTATCATGTTGAAACCCCTAAAGAGCGAGAGATTGGGTCTCAAGTTGTCATTTCTGGTGGCTTTTCTGATAATTCTTTGCCTGCACAAAGGAATAATGATGAAATCTCTGAGACAGTGGTTGCAAGCATTCATTTTAAGGAAATTTGTGATCCAAATTGGCTTGATAAGGCAATGCAAGTGGAGGAAGGCTGGATTACTGTTAAGGGAAAGAAAGCTAAATTCTCTAGGCCTTCTTTTGGCATTACCCTTCATTCCCACAAGAGTAGTTCTAAATGTAAATCTTGATGGTTCTTGGTTGGGGGTTGGATTTTGGCTGGCTGCAAGTTGTTCTTTTTGTAGCTTTGTTTTTGGTTGTAAAGGGTTTTGGGTCCCTTCAAAACTACTTTTACCTAAATCAAAAACAAAGTTGCTTATTTAAATAATTGTGAGTTATGTGCATTAATATTTTATTAACTTTTGTGTCTTCACAAACATATGTTGATACAAAATGAATTGAAGAAGCATCCAAGTAATCCTAATTTTTTCTGCCAACAATTCATACCAAAGATTGAACAATTTAAGGATATTGCAATAGGTAATTTGTATCGACAAAAATAATATTACTAAAGCATTTCAAAGTTTAGGCCATTAGAATCATCCTTTTTTAAACATGGATTGCAAATAATTCTGAAAATTTAGAAGTCTTGGTCATTAACATTATTGTCTGCTACAATGTCATCCATTGTATCATTGTTAATGTTCATATGTTCTTTCAAGTATTTAATATTATCATCATCCTCATCTTGACCTGCATCATCTTCATCATCATTGAAATTTGACTGTAGATCATCTCTATTGTTACCAGATGTATTTGGATCATCATTTTCTATACCATCCATATTGTTGTCTTCCATAACATCATCTAGCTCTGGATTGTTGTCTTCTTGTGCCTGAACATAACCATCTTCAACATCATCGTGGATGTCAATTTCTTCGATGTTCTCTAATCCCTCTCTCATTTTGTTGACCATCATTGTTTTTCTCAGTATCCACTAATGCATCATCAAATACATGCCTTATTCTTGGATCATAATGTATGACAAATATCCATTTCGGGTCCAAAATATCTTCATAGAAAAATACTTGCACATGAACGATAGACATATATTAGATGTATGTTATAACAATTTTATTGATTAATAAACACATGTATATATTTGCAATAAACTATGAATTAATATATTAATGATCACTACCGCTTCTAGTTTGAGTTAAAGAAATACCTACTCACAATGAATTGGTAGAACATAAGGCTCCTTATCCTTCGGTAAGAACCATGAGGAATCTATAGAAAAAAATCCAATATGGGTATCATGTCTACGTGTCCTCTCAAATGCTTCATACCATCTACACTTAAAAATACAACATTTAAAAGAGCGGTAATCCAACTCAATAATTTCTTGTATTTTCCCAACATATTGTATATTCCCTTCAATTATATTCTTATCTTTTGAGCTTGATCGATTGGATTGCTTGAAGTCAACCATGATGCCACAATCGAAGGATCGTTTCTTTATATCTACACTTTCTACACGATAATGTCGACCATATGCCCACATTGTTGGATATTTCCTCGCCTGTGAAAGACCATTTATTTTAGTGAAAACAAATATAATGATGAATATTAAAATAGTTAATAGTGTCAAAATTGTAAGGAAACAACATTTTGTAAAATTCCAACAGTACCTTTATTTCACATCTTCTAGACATGTTGATTCATCTTTTGTTATGTTTGAATCTATACCTACATCTTCTATTTGATTTTGAATTTGTTCAGTAACCCATTCTAGTGTGCAATCTTTGCCCCATTTCCCAAGAAAATTAGTGGGAAGTGGAGTATTCCTTTGGTTTGATCTCTTAAACTGTCTCCTTGCTTCTAACACTTCTTCTCTCTTTTTTATCATATAGATCAATCCATTTGTTCATAAAGTTCATGTGGTACAAAATGAACTTGTCGAGTATAGCACTTTCGTCTACACCTATTACATGTCAACATGTTTATTTCAAACTCCAAATGTCATACTGTTAATTTGACAAATAAATTACGAAGTAAATTAATGATTGCAAGAAAAACAGCCACACTAATCATGAATTTACTTACTAATTTCTACTTGAACACCATTAGATTGCGGTTTTTCTCCAGCAATAATATTTGATGCTCGTTCTTCATCCTAGAATCGTGGCCCATCCTAGAATCTTTTTCAACAAGACTCACTAACCAACAAAGGGATTGTACCAACAAGAAAACTAAACCAACAAATGGAACATCCGCGAGGTAAAACCATCTCGCCAAAGTCATATGAAACACATCCATAAAACGGTACAATCCATGTGTAAACTCAAATCAAAACCATAGCCAAAACACATGCCAAATATCAGAATACGAGATCAAATTTAAACATCAGTATCCCACCTCTGGAAGTTCCTAATCAACAACTTAAGCTCCTATAAAAGGACAAACTAACTCTAGGGTTTTCCCACATGATATAAACCCAAATAAGAGAAAACCACAATAGATTAAACAAACAATCTCGAGAGTAAACAGTTACATAAAACAACGCCATAAAACTCATTTCAATACACAATAAATTTCACCAAATAAATAAATCAATAATTCGAGAGTATTCGATTTAAATAAAAACACAGTTTATTTCTAATTTTTTCAACTACACTTAGCATTGCAATTTTCTTAAAATTATCAAATTAAATTCATAATCACAGCATATCAAATCTTTTATATTTTATATGTATATATTTATATATATATATATATATTTATTTATTTATTTATATATATATAATTATATATATATATATATATGATTATATATAATACATATATGAAATCGCAGTAAGTACAAAGTATAGAGGCAAAAAAAAAATTTAAAAACTTTTAAATTAAAACATAGGCAACTTGGGTACTGCGTACCTCCTGTATGGGAGGCCGCAGCCCCCACTAGGCTACGTACAGCAGCCTACGGTTGTTGTGTGCAGCCTAATGGCTGCTGCACAGTCCTTGGGGTCAGGGGTGGTACGGCCACCGCCGACCACTTCCCCCCAAGGTTACACATTTTTTATAATATAAATTTTATAATATATTTCGTTTAGAACGAAATACAAAAAGAACTCGAAATAACAACATTAATATGTATATTTTATTCTATAAACCAAATTTAAAATCTGAAACATATATTTATTTATATATTCTATTCTTTTCTCAGAAAACGAGATCAAACCCAACACACAATATTTATTTATTTTTAAAAAAATAAAAAGAACAAAAGATAATATATATATATATGTAAATATATATATATATGTGTATATATTTATTTATGTTTAAATATATATATATATATCAAGAGATTCAAACAAATAATAGAAATAAACTGGTTTTTATTAGACCTAATGGGCATTCAAATTCAAAGCAATAATAAAAAAGTGATTTTTTTCTTTTCGAAACAATAATTTCTCAACTAAATTTTATTGAAGAATTTCAGAAGATTTTACTATAGTTTCCTACAAAAGATTCAAGGGTTTATTACAAACAAATTTCAATCACAAAACCCTCTTTCAAAAATAGAGAAATTGATTATCAAACTTGGCAGACAAAATTTTATTTATAGAACAATAAATCAAAAGAAATAATAAATTTAAAAGAACCTGGAGTCCTTCGTTTGATGTTGAATCCAACAGCACGACGACCCTTCTTCCTCTTTCGAAACCATATTTCCTCTGCAGATCCTTCTCAAATTCCTTTCAGCTAATTTTTGAATCAATTTGCTATTCTTTTCTTACAGAACAATTTTCACAAAGAAGCACAAAAAAACCTTTCTTTTTTTCTTTTTCAGACAAAAACCAAAAACCATTGTGTGTGTAAAACTTCCTCACAATAAAATAAATAAAAATAAATAAAGCTCTTTTCTTTTTTTTCTCAAAACTCCAAAACATTCATTGGTTCTTTTTCTTGCTTTTAAAAGCTCACACTTATCTCACAGATTTTATTAAAAATTCATTATTTTCTCATGATACTATCCTCACAAGATATTCTCTTCTGATTTTCTAATTTTAATATTTTGAAAAAGATAATATATAATTATCACCCACATTATTTATTTAAATTAATTACTTACACCTTTTAATTAATTAAATAACTTTTAATTTACAATATCTAAATTCAAAATTACAATTACTCACAATTAATCATATCCACAAAATATCATTAATTTATCCCATTAAAAAAATAAAGATAAATTAAATGACAACTAACCACAATAAAATAAATAAACAACAATACTAAGACAAGGACAAGGCCAAAACCATGACACAACAAGACTCACAACGAGGTGACGGACTTGGGACGGGGACACTTCCTTATCAACTCCCTTTTTCAACATCGTACCTGTTGGGTTAATGTAATGCTCGCCCTGTCCTGCCGAAGCAGGTGGAATCGAGACTTTATTCCTGCAATTCATGCATACAAACAAATGTCAAGTAACATGTAAATCTCCATTGCAGAAACACCGTGAAAGGTAATCGTGGAGTAGCAGGGCGCTCACAAGCGAGTGATGCTACTCCGTCCTTTCACCAAGACTCACTAACCACACATCATAAAACATAGCAACATAGAATCACAACATCAACACATATAATATTAAAGAAAACCATAACATAACCAAATAATCTAACCACCACATAATGTATCATAAATCATCATAATAATGTCAAGTGCAACAAACCAACCAAACTATGAATCCACACACAACCAAGTCGGTGAACTAATCACCACCACAACCCAAGTATCAAACCAACACATAAGAGTATCAAAGAGTAACAACAACATGAGGGGTATTACATCCTCCCCCCTAGAACATGGCTTATTCCTGGAAGCCAGTAAATAAATATGGGTAAGCCTTTCTAATATGGGACACATCCTCCCATGTCGCCGAAGTCTCGTCATTCAGGTCCCACTGAACCCGCACTTGATCAATAGCTCTGCCCCTGAGGGCGAGTCTCTGATGTTGTAGCATGGCCATGGGCTCGAGAGCTAGCTACCCGTCCTTGACCTATAGAGCATTCCAATCAAGTACGTGAGTAACATCAGGATAATATGGTCTAAGGACTGAAACATGAAAAACATCATGAATTTGTGATAGATTAGGTGGCAAGGCTAGGCTATAGGCAACAGGTCCAATCCTTTCTAACACCTCAAATGGCCCTGCAAAGTGGGACGCAAGCTTAGAACCCTTTCCATAATGAATAGGGCTCTTCCACAGACGTACTTGAAGAAACATCCGATCACCAACTGCAAACTATCGATCAACTCTATGTGCATTAGCATACTTCTTTTTCCTATCCTGAGCTGCAACAAGATGCTCTCGGATGCGAGCTACCTATTGTTCCATATCTCAAAGCATTTCGGGTCCAAGGAGAACCCTGTCCTCTAACCGATCCCAGCTCAAAGGGGTATGACAAGGATGACCATATAAAGCCTAAAAAGGAGCCATGCCGATCGAACTATGGTAACCATTGTTATAGGAAAACTCGACCAAGTGCAGATAATCTTCCCAACATGATTGTTGGTCCATGACATACATGCGGAGCATATCCTTAAGCACCTGATTGACTCTCTCAATCTGACCATCTATCTCAGGATGGTAGGTAGAACTAAAGTTCAATTGAGTCCCTAAGGACTGCTACAAAGATGTCCATAACGTAGATGTGAATACCGGATCTCTGTCAGAAATGATTCTTCGTGGTATCCCATGCAATCGAACAATGTCTTCCATGAACACCTTGGCCACCACAGAAGCAGTATAGGAAGATCAGATAGGAGAGAAACGGGCTACCTTGGTCAGTCTATCCACAGTGACCATGATAGCGTCGTGCCGCCTGGAAGACATAGGCAAGCCGACAATGAAATCCATAGATATAATGTCCCACTTCCATTCTGGAACAAGATGAGGCTGCAACAAACCTACCAGATGGTGATGCTCAGCCTTAACCCTCTAACATTCTAGACATCTAGCCACAAAATCGGCAATATCACGCTTCAATCCTGACCAAAAATATAGTGAGCACAGATCCGCATACATTTTTTAACTCCAGGATGTGTCGAATAAGATGCCTGATGGGCTTCAGTCAAGATTAGGGTGCGAAGACCCTCTACAGGAGGTACATACATTCAGCCTACATAGTGCAAGACACCATCAGAATCCAATGAGTATCCAACAAATTTTCCTTCCAGAGTTTTGCCCGACTCGATTTCAGATTTCGCCTCTTGATACCAATTGTCTGAGGAGAGAGCGGTGAGGATCTGACTCCTCAAATCAACCTCGAGAGCCACTGCAAAAATCTCATGTCTACGTCGACTCAAAGCATTTGCCACCACATTCTCTTTACCCTGGATATACTTTACCTCAAAATCATATTTGCACAAGAATTCCATCCACCTTCTCTTCCTTGCATTCAGGTTCGGCTGTGTAAAGATGTATTGCAGACTTCAATGATCCGTATGCAACTCAAACCGATGCCCTAATAGGAAATGTCTCCATCTTACCATAGCATGAACCACAACGGCTAACTCAAGATCATGTGTGGGGTAGTTCAATTCATGATCCTTAAGTTTACGGGATTCGTACGCAATCACTCGCCCTTCGTGCATCAAAACAGCCCCTAAACCTTCCAAGGAAGCATTTGTACATACAACAAACTCCCCCATAGGATCCGATACTACCAAAATTGGTGCACTGGTCAGCTTTTCCTTAAGAGTTTGGAATGCTAACTGACATTGATCTGACCAAAGAAATTTCTTCCCCTTCCTCTGGAGAGAGGTAATAGGATGGGCAATCCGAGAAAAGCCTTGGACGAACCACCGATAATAGCCTGCTAGTCCCATGAAACTGTGAATTTCTGAGACCTTCGTGGGTGCGGACCAATCCACAATGGCCTGAATCTTTGCAAGATCAACAAAAATTCCCTCACCTGAAATGACATAACCCAAATATTGAACTTCAATCTTATAGAATTCACACTTTTCCAAGTTGGCATACAACTGGTTGTCCCTTAAGCACTGTAGCACCTGTCTTAGATGTTCCTCATGTTCCTCCATAGATTTGGAATAAATCAGAATGTTGTCGAGAAACACAAGGACAAATCTATCCAAATACGTTTGGAACACCCCATTCATTAAGCTCATGAAGACTGAAGGTGCATTTGTTAACCCGAACGGCATCACAGTGAACTCGTAATGTCTTTATCGAGTGCGAAATGTTGTTTTATGAATATCTGGTTCCACAATCCGCAACTGATGATACCCTAATTTGAGATCAATCTTAGAAAATATCTTCGCTCCTTTTATCTGATAAAAAAGATCATCAATTCCGGGTAGGGGATATCGGTTCTTAACCGTTACTTTGTTCAATTGCTTGTAATCAATACACAGACAGAGAGAACCATCCTTCTTCTCTACGAAAATTACGGGTGCTCCCCAAGGGGAAACACTTGGGCGAATAAACCCCTTAGCCAACAGCTCCTCCAATTGTAGACGGAGTTCTTGAAGCTCCTGCGTTGTCATCTGGTACAGAGCCCGAGATATAGGCTCAACCCTGGTACCAGATCAATCTTGAAATCTATATCCCGCTTTGGCGGCATACCTAGTATCTCACTCGGAAAAACATCAGAAAATCTGTTATGCCTTGCATAATCACCCCATTTTATTCTGGAACAAAATGGGTCCCCCTTTTTTCTTTTTGTTTTCTTCACCTTTGGTTGTTTGGTTGGGTCTTAGGAGTTCTTTTGTTTTCCTCCTAAGGTTTGTCTTTTGTTCTATCGGAGTCGGATCCGGATCTAAATCTGAACATTGAACTCTATCAACATTTCTCGTTTGGGTTCCATCCCGACCCCAACTCCGCCTTTCCCTTTGTTTCTTCTTTGGTTGGTCATTTTCCTCTCTGTTTTGTGTTTCGTGTCTTAGGATTTTCCTCTCTTCCTTGGGTCTTTTGTTTTGTTCCAGCGGACGTGGGATCGGGACTCACATTGAACTTGGGAATTCCTTCCAAGTTTTGTTTCTATTCCTTTCTCGGTTTCGGTTCCTCCTCTTTTTGCTTTTGCCTTTGGTGTTTTTCATGTTGCTCTAGCGAACGCGGAACCAGAACTGGAACCAAACTGGAACTGAACCCTGAAACTTTAAAAAAATTCAGGTTCGAGTTCCGTTCCGGTCCCTATTCCACAGGTCTTGTTCTTTTTTCTTTTGTTCCTTTTGTTTTGTCATGGGGTGCTTTCCCGCTTTCTTTTTCTTCCTTCATCTTTTTCTTCATCGTCGTTTTGGGTGTTGTCGGGTTTTTTTTTTTGCGTCGTTGCCTTTTTGCAGGGTCGGAGCTGGAACGACGATGTATGTGAGGTTAACGATTGGTTTGTGTCTTGCCCCCGTTCTGACTCCGGTCTTGATTCCATCTTGGTTCTGCCTCCGCCAGAGTTCGGTTTCTTCTTGAATGAAGGATATATGAAAGGTGGGATGAATGATGATATCTTCTATTCTTTAGAGAACTAATGGAGGCGTTGTTTTGCAAGATTAAATCATACCTCTGATGCATTTCTCAAAGGAGTCAGTTGGAAAGCATACCTCAATCAGATCTGGCACAAAACTCCTGAAAGAGGAAAGTCGCTGAGACCAGCTGGATGTCTTGCCGACTGGCTGTTGGGTTATATTCATTTGAAATTTGTAGGTCACCGGGACATTGTGGTCGCCCTGAGGTTTTCTATCTCTCTCCGCCTGAGCAAGTCTTGCCGACGATTTTTCACAAGGCCGGCATTGGGGGAGGGGAGGTGGTTTACTTTCGACGTGACCTCTGATCGACAAATGAATCCCTCACTGAAGGGGTGAGGTCTCGGCGAAAAGAGGTGTCATTGAGGAGATGTCTCGCCAATGGTTGCTAGTCACGCTGAAGGATTCTTCCTTCGGTGTAGTGTTTTGAGCTCGGTGTGAAGTCTTCCCGACCAATGGGAGTCTCACCGAAATGCAAGGGTTCGAGCTCGGGAAGAATGGAATGGTTCAGTATAACGTCTTGCTGACTGAAGGAAGTCCCACCGAAAGAAGGGTTTGAGCTCAGCGAGAGTGGGATGATCTCGGCATAATATCTTGTCGACCCGATGGTGTCTCACCGAAGGATGAAGGGATCGATATGAGGTATTCCCGAGAGAATAAAGTCTTGCTGATAGATATGTGGCTGCGGTAGGACTCCTGGCCGAAGAGTTTGCATTCGACAAGAAGTCTTGCCGACTGAGGGGAGTCTTGCCAATAGCGATGGATTTTCCAATGGAAAAGGATATCGGTATGACTCTTAGCGCCCGCTATGACCTCCTGCCGACTGAACAATGTCTTGCCGATAGCGATGAGTCTACTGTGGACTTCGGCAAGACCTCTTGCCAAAAGCGATTGTCTGGGCAACAATTTTGGGATATCGATATAACCCTGGCCGCTAGCTATGAAGTCTTGCCGACAGTGGTAAGCTATGTCGATCGTTGCTGTGGAGTATAATCGCATCGGGGAGACACAGCTAGTGTCTCACCGACATGTGATTCTGTCTGAGGAACTTTTGACCACTTGGAAAGCTTACGTGGAATGTGTTCCACCAATCAAAAGAAGCTAAAGGGGTGGACCAGTGATAGTTTGACTGATTGACCATTCTTGTGAGGAAGATCAACAGAGCATAAACGACAGGGACTTGCTCTGGGATCAAAAGCAATGGAGTAGCTCGATGAACAGTGGTGTGGAGATCTAACAGGAAAATCTGATGCCGCTTCCAGAGGAGGTCAACATGCAGAAAGATCTCAAACGGGGGGAAAGCCGAAAGGAAGAAGAGGCCACGAGTCTCAGGGATAGTTGTGGTGTCTACTGGCAAAGGTAGATTGAAATTTATGATAATGCTAGAGAACATTCAAAGCAGCTCTGCAAGGAAGTTTGAGGGTGGACACGAAGGCTAGAAGTTAATGCGATCATTCCAAAAGATCTAAGGGCTACTCCTGAGGGTGATCCTTCACCGACAGGGACACGGGGATGCACATTGAATGCAACATTAACTTCATTCCAAAAATATTTGAGGGCTAACCCTCCTGTAACCAACTGATATTTTGTAAACCCTAAAAATAGGGGCCAACACATTCTTTTTGGCACGTTCTGTATATATGGCACTTTTTGCCTCTTTGTAAGGAGAGTTTTTCTAAGGGGGATAGATAGAGATTTCAGGGACAGACAGATTTTTTCAGCAATAGGGATTTTCTGAAAGATAGAGGAGACAGAACTTCATCCTGTTTCTTTGTAATGGGAGCTTCTTTTGTCTTCTTAGTTAAGATTAGAGGGTAGATAAACTCGAGAGTAGAAGACGGTAATGTATCTTTCAAGTTTTCTTAGTATAGATGGAGATGATTTGGAGTCATAGATTTTTTGTACACTGGTGATTGTGCCAGATTTGTAAATGTTGTTTATCTGTTTCACAAACAATAGAAGCAACTAGATTTAAATATACTTCATATTATGCTTCAGAATGGTATTTATCTTGGGTTAATCATTCAATTTGAGAAGCATTCAAGGAATGAAATTTTATTTTATGTTTTGTCTAAATGGTGATTTAAAATCTGTTGTTGAAGTTAGCACTATGAATGAATGAAACTGTGTGTTAATCACAAGTTAATTTTGTTCTCCAGTTTTAGTTAGCAATTCCTTGAAAGGTAACAAGTCTGGTTAAGTTGGATGAATTATTATTCTCTTCAGTTCCAGAGCTTTGATCTATCTTTTTCTGTTTCTTTAAAAACCCCAATTAAAGTAGGTTTGAATTTATGTTTGATCTTAGAACAATCCAGAAGCTCAACACCAGCAGGCCCCTTGAACATTATAGTTCACATCAACCATTGAGTGAAATCAGCACAATCGAGAACCGATTACCAAGACCTTGGGAGTTAGATATCCATGCGTTATTCTTTCTCTTTTAGGAGAGAAAAATAGTAATATTCTGTTTACTGTTGTTTTGCTCATCTGAACCATCAACAAAACCCCTTAAGGAGTGGGTAATCATCCAATGATAGCCTTTGACTATCCTCTAACTCAAGATCACTCACTGCAACTACAAAAAGCTAACAACCCTGCCGAAAAAACCTCTTAAGTTGCATGGCAGAGATCATTTGCAATGAAATGGGCCTTTGAATACCCACAATCTCCACCTCCTTTTCGGAATCATCAACGCACCACACTGATTTACGGCGACAGTCAATCATGGCATGGTGTGAACTCAACCAATCCATTCCCAAGACTACATCATACGAGCCAAGTGGTAGGATCCGGAGGTCCACCTTAGTTGTCAATGCCCCTACATCTAGACTACAACCCTGAACAAGCTTCTCTCCTACAACCTTTGACCCTGAGGCCAATTCAACCTGCCATTTTACGCCTTGCCTAGATGCCACCAATCTACATCTCTCTACTACTAAAGGAGATATAAAAGAGTCAGATGCACCAGAATCAAAGAGTATGGAAATACTAGTGTCATGCAACACACTTGATGTCTCGATCACAGTTCCCTGATATTTTTCTTGTCGATTGTCCACTACCGCAAACACCTGATGTGCTCTACCTGCATTGCCCACTGTCGGCTTAGAAGCAGCTGGTCTCTGGCTAAAACCTGTAGTACTCCTTTGTGGACACTTTCTAGCAATATGTCCCTGCTGCCACATGAGAAACAGCCTGTGCCTCGCCGAAATCCTTTGACACCAAATGGTGCACTCGACTACTGAAAACTGCCTCGTGAAGGTGCTGATTGTGTGCTTTGTGTAGTATGCACAAAATGATCTAGTCTATTGCGCTGCCAACTTCGGTTCTTCCTGTTCTAAAATCTATCTCCCTGCTGAGACTGTGGTTTGTTCTGTTTGGGCTGTGACTATTGCTACTGCTGCGGACTACCCTTAGAGGGTGCCATAAAATTCCTGGAAGATCCCAGAGCTTGAGGTTGTCCACCTCTAGAACCAAAACTTGATGTTGGGCCACTATCGATCTAAACACTAGTGTGTCCTCCCAATGCCATTGCCAAATTTTCTTCTACTAGATGGGCCTTCTCAACTGCTACCCCCATTTTCTTCAGCTCGAAGACTCTAACTCCACCACTGATTCAGGAATTTAAGCCCCGAATGAAATGTTGAACCAACATTCCCTCATCATGACTGATTCCTGCATATTGCTTCAATTCATAGAATCGCCGCTCATACTGTTCCACGGACATAAACATCTGCCTAAGGTCATGAAACTCATCTGCCCTGCGTTGCCTCCAATGATCTAAAAGGAAGCGAGCCCTGAACCTGTCCAGAAATAGCTCCCATGTGACCATGCTAATATCCAGATGTAACTTTTTCTCTTCCAGCCGCTACCAAGTGGACGCGAAGCCTCTCAGATGCATGACTACACACCGAGCTTTGGTATTGCTACCATAGGGGTGCATCGCGAAGCATCGATCCAAATCAATTAACCATGTTTCCGCTTCCAAACCTCCTCTAGAACCATCGAATGTAGGCGGGTGAGCTCTCATCAAGTCTCTCATATGCCCAACTATCATTGCATCTTGATCTGATGTTACTTCCCTTCGCCTCGGAAACCTTTCCCTTTCTCTCTCGACCCGCTGATCCTCCTCCGGCCTGGGTCCCAACTGATCAAGAATCTCCCCTAGAAGGTGCTGCAACTGTCCATCTAAACCAGGTTGTTACGGGTTCTGACCACCACCTGACGGATTGTTTTGAGGACTTTGTCATTCCTCATGCTCTGAACCGTGGGAACTCGGTGGTGAAGCACTTTGGCAGTTGGCTCTACGGCGGCCACCTCGACCACGACCTCTACCTCGAGGCATGATCCTGCACAACAATTAAAGTTATGTAAGATCAAGAGTTAATGCAAAGGTTGCCTAACGGACACAAACTACCCAGAGAACCCGGTGTTAGCAACCTTGGCTCTGATACCAAGTTGTAACGCCCCATCGCACAAACCCCAAAGGAGTCCTTAAGTCAACTGTAAGACAGGAATCCCCCCTAATTGTCAATGGTGTGATATGATATCAAACACATTTATGAAAAGGTCATTAGTATTTTTTTCTCACACAACAAAATATCAAAATATATTTAGTACTTAATCAATATTACCAGTAAATGTTAAATGATGATATATAATACATTCATAAAATTATGAAAATCATGTGTTTTAAATCTTGTGATATGTCCATCAACTGTAAAAGCTTTAGCCAATGATGACCCATAGCCAGTAGGTGTCCTTATTGAACAGATGACATTTTTTAGTTGGTCTAGCCCTTTTTTTTTCAAAATCCATGGAGCTTTTGCATATGTTTCATTTTCCCTGTTTGGCCACAAATATTTTCTATCAATTTTGGTACGCGAAAGAGCAATATCTCTCCTCGAAGACAAGGTGTCTCTTTGCCTGATATATGTTGAAATATAGAATCTGGGACATTTTTGAAGATATGCATAGGATGTAATAGGTGAGATATTAATAGATCCTTCCAGTAAGAGAGCTCATAAAATATGGATTTCCTTTTCATTCCTTCTGGCATATGAACTACAACTTGTTCTGGTTCTTCAATTGAATCACCCTAATCAAAAAAATCCTCCCAAGCTTTCAATTCAACATCTTCATACTTCTTAAGCCAATCACTTGGACCCATAATCATGGGAGGGCCTTTATTTTCAACTTTTCCATCAAATTGATTCTTCAGGAAAATTCTAGACTTATGATCTAGTGGTAGAAAAACCTTGTTTGCGTAAATAAATTTATGTAGATCTTTAGAATACCACCCTTGAAATTTTTCTGCACATCTTGGACATGCAAATATCCTCTTTGTTTTAAGCCCTACAATTCAATAAGTAATGTTAATAACATCAAAAAAATAGTATAAAACTAAGTATGAAATTTGGGATGAAAATAAATTATGAGTGTAAATACATAAATATTTTATCTTACCAAAACAAACACCAAGTCCTAGGAAATCATGAATAGTCCAACATAGCACACCATAAAAAATGAAGGACCTATTTGATGGAGGACGTGATATGGCATACATTCTTATTCCTTTCCATAGTAGTTGCATCTCATCAATAAAAGGCGCAAGATAAACATCCATGTTTTTAACTTGATGTTTTCTTGGAACAATGAGAGTCAGCATAAGGTGCTCCTTTCTAAAACTCATCCATGGGAGAATATTGTATACTATCAATCCAACTGGCCAAACACTATAATTTGAGCTCAAGAAAGAGAATGGGTACACTCCATCAATTGCAAGACCAAACCTGATACTACGGGGTTCATCTTTGAATTTTCTTGGCCATTTTTCCTCTGTGTTTCATTACTTTGGAGTCGGCCGTAATTCGCATGAATCCATCTTTACTTTTGTTCTTTGTATGTCATTCCATCAATCGTGCAAGTTACTTACAACGAAACATTCATTGAAGTCTAAGTATAATTGGAATGTGACATAAAACCTTCTTTGGAACTGTAGGACCTTATACATCTATACGATATCTCTTCTCTTTGCATACAACGCATTATACCTTGTTTTGATATTCATCTATGTATAAAATGCAATCATTTTTACATAAATGAATTTTCTTATATTCAATCCCCAACTCAACCAACAACAGACACGCCTCTTTGCAAGTTGATGGTAACACATGAACTCTTCAAGGAATATTTTAGTTTTTAGTGCCCTATAAGATTGTTAGAGATTAAATCAATTGAATGTTTGACTTATGATGAACATGTTTGATATGTCAATCTATACTAGGACTTTTTATATACAATATATGGTTTTAAAATCCCCTTAAAGAAATATAAACGAAGTTGATGAATGTTTATGAATTATGTACACCAATTCACAATGCAAAGTAAGAAATAGATTTCAACTCACTTCAGTAGGGTAGTGATTCCTTTGTCTGACCAACCAAATAGTGACTTGTTTTTTAATAATATTAATGTGCATGCTAGTTTTGAGGTTCTACTTGCACCCAATTTGAACACGGGTGTCTTCACTGCTTGCTTGGAGTCTTTCAGGTTGTTATCATCAACATTACGCTAGTGGTAATTACCCCTGCTATCATCATTATTGTCAACCATATGATCATTATTGTCATCATTATTTCCATCCCAAAAGAAACCTAAAAGCATTTCATTCAATCCTTCTTCATGCATAGCATTTTCACTATCATGATCATCATCATTAAGGCTAGGTGGCATGTCATCAGTGTATGCGGATCTCATCAACTCTTCAAATTTCTCACCTGGTAGTTTTCTCTTCAATCTTTCTCTTTTCACCATGGTATTGTTTAAAGGATGGTTTGGATCATCTCATCCAAATCTTATAACCCAGTTGGATCTTGGGTATCAGTATGTGTTTCATCAACATCTTCTACCTATCAACAAATGCAGGCATTATTTAATGTTTGGCAACAATTGGATAAATCATGAATGCATCAATTTCAAAGAAATATAATCAAATATGGCTTAAAAATATAAATATAAATTGTATGAACATATATACATCAATTGAATAATGGAACATTATTTTATAGACTACCTTTTTTATACAATAATTTAAATAAAACACAATATTAACAACATAGTTTTTAAAACATCAGTCCACACTCATTTATTATTCTTTGGTTTTCTTCCCTTAAGAACATCCTTAGGGAGACCTTGTTCTTCCCTTTTCTTTCATGTAGGAGTGTGTTTTAAGAAGGGGTAATCAATCAATAACTCATCCCCAATGGTAATGTCCATAATAGCCTCAACCATTATCAATCTATCAACCTCTCTTTCCATATCTCCATCTTTATCATTTATAACCTCAACAAATTGACAATTTGGTTTTACAATAGGGTCCCTTCCCTTACTACTATTTATAAATCCTACAATATTTTTGTGTGTAGCACGTCCATCTATATACATAAGATTACCTCTATCCATTTCTTTTCCACTTTCCAATTGGAGATGATGTGTATACATATTTGAATTTAGACCATATACTGACATGCTAGGCTTATATTCTACTAGCCTTCTCCATTCACCACTGTAATATGATGGACCATAATATGGCATTAATCTCCTAGTGGTTTGTTTTGAATTGTTTCTATGTTTAGATCCTACATGTACATTTTGGACAATAAAGAGGCCTAGATTCGCTCCATGAATATTGGAGGGTCGTATCATGTAGTTGTATCCCAAAAATTGAAACACCTCATACACTCTAGGTAGTTGTTGATCACTAGGCCAAGCGCAATATAGTCAATGATCAAATATCTCTTTGTAAATTGATCTCAAACTCAGGGGAAAGTCATCATCTCCATCACATTCATTCTCATAGGGTATGTAGTCCACCTTCCCCTTGTCTTTAAGCAAATTATGCATCTTTAAAATGGTTCTTGTTCTGTTACTTGTTTTCATCAATTCCTCATCTTTCGAGCTGGTATATTGGCACATATTTTTGTTAGATGTATCATCTGATAAATGATCATTGCCCTCTAGGTTGGAAGCAGGTGATCCAGGAAGCTTTAAACCAAGAACTTTATCTTGCAAGTATCCATTAAGAAAAAAATTAGTTATTTAAATAATATAAAATAATGTTTAAACAAAGTATACATATTATTTATATCAAATTGGAAAATTCCTTACCATAATTCCTATTGGATTTGAATCAATTGTAGGAGGCATACTACCAACTAGAAGCTCATCATATATGTAATGCCTTTCTACAATCAATCGTTTGAATTGTTTCTTTCCATGACATACAGAACATCCACAAACAACAATTTTCTCAAAGTATTCATCCCATGTAATGTAGTCCTAACCAACCTCTTGTTCAGTGCAATCATTTTTTGTGTCTACAAGATCCATTGTCATATCCTCTTCCACCCACTGTCCTCTACATGATTTAACAATTTTAGGTCCACGTCCACGTACATATCTTGTTCTTTTGCTAGTTGAATGCTCAAGCTTTGCATTTGCTCCAATCTCCATCTAAAATAATCAACAACATGCATTAATTTATGTCAAGATTGGATAATACATTATAAATTTCAATAATACTATAAAAAAGATGGGCGTATAACAAAATGCCATCATATCATTTTTTCCTAAGTCAAAATTTGAGTACCTGATGTCCCGCTTCATCTATTGTGTCCTTATTTGATATGACACAATATGTTGCCATGGCCTCGTCTCGCCCCTATAATACACAACATAGTAAATAATGTTTATTACACCAATTATATCATTTCAATGAATATGCTATCCAACACAAAACCTCACTTTAGTCATATATTTTCCATATTGATATCATGTTTTGGCCATCCTAATTTTCAATCTTTTCCCTTGATCATAGAATCATATTTAATCACCATTCATGTGCATTTTCAACCAATAATTTTGACCTAAAAGGTCTCATGGACAAAAAAATGACTTTATCTCCTCTATGTTGTAGCATTTGTGAATTCATAAACACCTTCCTCCTTTGGTTGAGGTTGCTTTCTCTTCTTACCTCTATTGTATCTACAGATTTCGTTGTCATATCTATTTCCACCCACTTTCCTCTCTATGATTTAGTAGTTCTACGTCATCCATGTCCTCTCTCCATGGCCTCCTTTGGATCATGTAATACACAACAATGACAATAGTCACATAACAGTTATGCACCAAGAGAATATTGTTGAAATTATCTAGTTAATATGCTCACTTTTCATTAAGACATACTATGAAAAACAAAATAAGGCATTGTAACATTTTTCTCTTCGCAAAAATTTTACACGCAGAATCTTGACAACTAGAGCTCAAATCCTATGATTACAAGACGACTATAAATTCACATCAAAAAGACATTTATTTACAAGCTGACTACAAATAAAACCTATTACTAATAATTTTAGCTAAACATCCCTTCCATGGTCCCTTGTTATCCTAGATGAAAGAAAACGTATTACTAATAATTTTAGTTGGTTCTCTACCTTACACTTCTTCCACGAATTCATTAAAACCGTAGATATTTTCTCTTTGAAAACTATAGATTGGATTCCTTATTCTTGATTGAAACCTACTTTAGGATGGAATGATGAGATCTAACAAAGTGTAAAAACACATCAAAATATGTAATATATGCATGGATAAAGGCAATAGACAAATATATATGATAATACATGATGAATGATCTATCAATAATACATTAAATAAGGGCAGGTTAGTGGGATCAAAGAGATTACACAAAAAAATCCCAAACCCTAATCAAGATAATAGCAATGAAACATAGATAAGGGGTGCATCCAAGCCCTAATAAAGTATAAAATGAATCATATCTACTTAAAAATGTTAGATTTATAACCTTAATGTAGAAGGATAAACTATAAGGATGAAACCTGATTGTGTTTAAGAATGTTTGGTTTATGAATTTATGTTAGGAAAAATAACATTCCTCACATAAATATCCCAAGTAAATTAATTAAATCCAAATGAATAAATAATATAACCTGCCCAGGATAAAGAGTTGAGAGTAATAACACCACTAAAATAAATGCTCAAAATTAAATAATAAAAATAATGGTATTTAGCTCTAGGTTCAATGAAGATATGACTATGCTAGACATTGCTAAGTGATTTATTAGTGCAACAATAACTAGGAATATAAAAAACTATCTCAAAACTATTAAATTCATGATGCTTCATTCCAACACTTCCATGGATATGGAATTGATCTCAGTGCATAAAAATATGAACCTACATGTAGAACTAAACCTTAACTATAGATCTAATCTTCACCGAATTCAATGTCTATAATTTATTATCTTGATGTCTACAACCTATGTCTAAGAGGGGTCATGTCGATAGACATTATTGAGGATTTTGTTAGGCTAGGATATTTCTCCTCTAGTTAAACTCCTATTACTAATTTAATGATACAAATAAATGATTGAAGACAATAAGGAAGCATGCAATACACATAGGATTCTGATGCAATGTCAATGTCAAATAATAATTATTTAGTTCTCATAGATTAATTTTCATAATTCCCCAATAAGCCCTATATCTAAGATGACAACATTGAATTAGGGTTTGTCCTTTTATACAAATCTATAACATGCAATTTGAAATATTTCACACTTTAGATGACTCATCTAGTTGTATAGGGTGAACATGGGCCCATTTAAATTTAAATTTAAAAGTTTAGGGGTGATTTCTGAGTTCACAAATCTAACCTCAAAATTGGGGAATTAAATCATGGGAAAATAAGAACTAATTACCTCATCAAAGAGACACGTGGTCCATAACAACACTAAATTACTAAAATTTATTTTAAACTATTAATTTAGTGCTTCTAATAACTATATGACAACATTTTATCCAACTTGGCATAGATAGGTGCTAAATTAGGTGCACTTTGCATTGCCTTTGGCACCCCAAAGTGATTACATTTAGGTCTAAAAGTCGGTGCTAAAGTCAACATTAACTACGCTAACTAATGAATCAAAAACAAAAAAATAAAAAATCTCGTGTGAAGGAAGAGATGAGAGGAGGGCGCCGCAGGGAAGAGGAGAAAAAAGGGAAAAACATAAATGAGGTTAAGTTATTTAGTAGCATGGAGAGGTCAGAGGTGGGAAAGGGCATGGAGGGGGCATTTCAATTTATGAGGACGCTGCTAGCGATGATGGAGAGGACAAGCGATGATGGAGAGGACAAAGATGTTGATGGTTGGTTTGGGTCAGCTTTCTCTGTTGGCCTAAGATTTGGTTGTTTGTTGTTTTTCTTGGAGGAATTTGGTCTCTTTCCCATGTTGAGTAGCATTGATATCACTTTTTTTTTGTGTTTGGAGGTCTACTTGGTCGTTGTTTTTCCTTTTATTCGTCTTACCCATTCTTCCCTCTTGCCTCTACTTCTAGATTTGGATGCTTTGTGGCTGCCAAAGTTGAGTGAGAGTTTGGGGTGGGGTTTGTGGCCACCAGAGTTTGAGGGAAATGGTGAAGAGAAAATAAAATCAAGTGAAGATATCAAGAGATTTTTAATGATGATCAAGAGATTTTCACAGTCCATGTGACAGAGAACAAAGCTTCTAGAAAAAAAAAACTTTCATACCTGGTAGTGTGTACTTTGTTTTCCTCCACAGAATGGACAAAAATGATTTTCCCTAGGTCACCTCAAAATTTCAAGCAATAGAGACAAGGGAGAAAAGGGAGCAGACTCTAGCCACAATGAGGTAATTCATTGTCAATTTATAGATTTGTAAATGTTTCCATTGTTTCTTTGATTTTTAGTTTTTAGTTTTCTATTTTTAAATTTAAAAGAAGAAATATATATATATATAGGGACATGAGATTGACAAAGATAAAGAGGACTTGGCTTCCATACTGGGGGTAGAGGCAGTGAACAAATTGGATGGTGTGGACTTTACAATGCTTTCCAGATACATAGAAAAACAATCTAGTAAAGCCTCTGAAACATTGCAACCAAAGCAACCATGTCAAAGGGAATCAATTGATTCCCCAACCAGTCCTAGATCGAGAAAAAGATCTGGGAGGAAATCAATAAAAATAAACTCTAAGAATGTGGAACAAGGAGCAAAGACTTCCAATGTCCCAACCACTCCTGGGACACAAGCTTCTTACACCATGCCATGTTTTGCATCTTGCATTGGTAGCTACGATACCAAGATAGAATGTGATGTGAATTTAGGGGAAGTCCGAATGATAGATGTTGGAAAAAAAGTTTGTGAATAGGTTGAAGGAATCATGCCTTCAATGGTTCAAAGACCATCTGCATTTTCCATTCTCAAAGATACCCATGTAGTTGCAAAAAGCAGTTATCCATGACATGGAGACTGAGTTTGGCACAGGTTGGTCTGTAAAGAAGATAAAGCTACAAATGTCTCAAAACTGCAAGAGATTTCAGTGCAACCAAACAAAGAAGATTAAAAAACTCCCTCTCGAGCTAAGGCTCAAAAAAAGGCCAATTGATGTAAGTGTGAAAGTATGGAAAGAGCTTGTAAAATCATATGAGAAGTCTGATGCATAGAGGAAGTCCGGTGAGGAGAGTACATAGGTATTTGAATTTTCTCATAAGATTATATCAAATTTATTAAACGATTTTTAAATTTTATTTGTGCATAGTTAAATTGAATTAGTATATGTTTCAGGACAAGGCCTCCAAGGCTAGGCTTGAAAAATTTCATGCCACGCATCACAGTTGCCAAAAAGGTTTATAGGCCTTGATCTGTACATTTGTAAGTATATTTAATATGTTAAATGATATTTTTTTTATTTCATAGGAAAAAGTAAATGATTGCATATTAATTAGTTTAACTAGTCCATGTGCCATGTTTTGACAGGAGGAGAAATATGGCCGGCATCCAACGCAATTTGAAAAGGAAATGTTACAAAGCAAAAAGTGGACTGATTTTGTAATTTGGATGGAGAACAAGGTATCTATAGTTGACTTTCAATAACTTAGTCGGATATTGTTGTGTTAATATGTCAATTTTCATTTCTTGTGTTGAATTTCAATAATCTTTGAAGAGGTTATAAAGTGATACTTGAGACAAACAGTTACAATTGTACTCTATTTGTTGTGTTTGGTTTTTATTGGTCTTCTTGTCTTTTTGAATCAAGTGGATTGTTATTCATAGGCCACTTGTCATTCTTGTTGATCATGTGGATGTAGATATCATTGAGTTTTTAGGTGGTCTCCTAAGTGAACAGACCAAAGGGTTTATCTCAAGTCTTTGTTTTCTAACCTTTTATTATAAGACTTAAAGGGGGCATGCATTAAAGTTACGTTGTTGGTTATATTTTAAACCTTTGAAATATAATAGTGGACATTTAAATTTTAATATGCACATTTTTTTGTTGAGAAGGAGCCATCATTAGCAGTAGGCATTAACTCTCCTCTGTCATAACAGCTTTGGGAAGTACTAGTCTTTAATGTGATTGGTTTTGGGGGATATGAGGGAGAAAAGGAAGGAGTGGGGAACCATTTTGGGGGGGAATTCTTGTTTTTTCCTTGGGGTCGAGGAAGGAAGGTTGATGGTTGGATTGTAAGTGATTTAGAGGAAGGGAGACTTTGGGTGTGCTCATCATGTTGGCTGAGTATCTTGTTGTTTGGGTTGGAGACTAAGAATCAAATCGCCAACTGGTCTTCTTCAACTAAGTGAACCTTTCTTTGAAGTAAAGCTCCTTGTCATCCATTCTTGTAAAATCATGCTGACCATTTTGGTGAAACATTTCCTTTAACTTGTGTAATTGTATGTGGTCTTGTGAAATCCTATGATAAAGGGTTTGGATGAGGAAAATATTGTTAATTGTGAGAGTTCAAACTTAATATCATGGGACTTATGAACACAGACTTTGTGTTGGTATTAGTCTCTTACAGTAGTAAACCCATCATGGGTTTTATCTTTTCTCACTGTCTAGCTTTATGTAAGCTTTCGACTTGGTTTCGTTGAAACCAGTTGGTTGTCCTATTTGGAATTTATATCTTGAATGCAGTTAGCTTTTGACTTCATTTTGTGGCAAACTATTGGTTATTGTGTTTTGAATTTCTATCATGAAGGAAGCTACGTTAATTTAGTCACAATTTGAGGTGGAGTTTCAAACCCTGGCTAGAATTGCTAGAATGTTATCATTGCAACATACCATGAGTCTTGAGGAAACCTGGCCTAGTTCATGGGTATCTTTTTTGACATGGTTGTAAACCCTAATGGTGTTGGTATTTCACCTATAAATGTCCACTCTCTCAATTGTGGATGCGAGGTCTTCTTGGGATTAATAATGCCACTCCTAGGTGGGGTTTTGGGATGGTTTTGGATCCTTGGTTCAGGTCAACTTGCCCCCCAATACTCCCTCCAAGGTTGTAATGTTTGCATTACTGAAGCCACAATGGAATACAATGTTGAAAAAACACTACATGATTGTATTTGATTACCTATTGACTCTTGGAAAGAATGGGTTTTGTCAATTGCATACAGTTGTGTAACATTGCAATAGTTGTATTGTAATTTTAACTAGAACAGTCTATTGTGAAGGCATTCATTTGATGAAAATGACCTTTGAGTTCATTGTAATGACTTGCACTAACTTAGAAATGTGATTTCAAACTAGTATTTATTAAATTGGAGATTATTTGTGAAAAAAAATATCTTAGTATGGACTTCCCTATGTTTAAATGACTAAGCACTACCCACGGAATAATAGATATTATGTACTTGTGACCACTGTTTCATTTGGATAGAGGACTCATAAATGGAATATAGGACCTTGTATTTCATTGTGCATAAAATCCTAAGGGTTGATTAAGTTATTGCGCATGGATGTAAATGAAAACTTTAAGCTCTCTAAAGGCTTGCTTATTATTTGCAAAGTAGCATTAATTTCTTATGTTAACTGTGGAAACATCTTGTGGACACTAGTATGGTGTTGACTAAGGAATTATATTCTAAACACTAGAAAGGTCTATGCATGTTAATCATAGACTATAACCCTACATTTGGAAGGAAATTGTTACTGTAGATGTGATATATATTGTACAGTGGTATATGGTCTATGGCATAATATCTTTAGTAGGAGGTACCTTCATATTTCTATAGCATCCTATTTGGGCTAAGGTACTATAAAGTAAAGTGTGCATTGTATGGTGTTATTGTATTGGAGGTTGTATGCAAATCTACAATGATATAAAGAGTGGCAATGTTCATAATTGGTTTTTGAATATGCAATGACACCTTATTATCATTGAAGAATAGATAGAATTTATGCTCAGTATCTCAAGTGGTAGAGTTGTTGGATTCTACTAAAATTGTACTCCTGTAGTAAGCCACACATATAACCCATGGCTGATATAATGAACAATACGCAGTTGGTTGATATAATGATCTGCAAAGTATAAATCTATCAGTGACATGATATAATTTAATGGTAACTGTTAGTATTTACTGAAGTCCTTAGATGTAACCTTGCATTGTTATAATGGATGTGGTGGTACAGTATTGTATATTTTCTTTGTAGTGTTTTGATCAAGTATGAATTTGTTGTATATGGCTTGAATAGTCTTGATAGTTAATTTGATTATGAACACTTGCTAAAAGATGTGTAAATCATTGTAGCAATCAATCTAACAAGAGTGAACTTTATGATATTACATAAAGGGTAAATAAGACCTTGTCTTTACTCTAGTACATAAAGTTAGATATTTATTTGATAAACCTGAGTTTAAATACTTTAGGATACAAGCTCTTATAACAATAAGATCTTGAATCGCCTTTAATGGTCACCAAATATTGCTATTGTTAGTCCAAGCAGTTAACCTTGTCATGAGAACTATAGAGTTGAAAATATTCCTTAAAATACTTTCATCTAAATCGTTTTAAAAACTCAAACCATAGGTTACTACATCTTAAATCAAATGTACATGAATCTAACTTTTGTGAAAGATACACTATTTTTTCAATAGGGGTAGATTGATGAATCATAATTGGATAAGCAATTGGAAGCAAGGAATGACTTGAAGTGTTGGGGATTTAAGTTTTTTGGGGTAACACTTGAAATAAAGCAAAGAATCCAAGGTTGCATGAAGGGTCAAGACATGACCTATAGCAGTTGAACTTCCATAATTGATCAAGTAACACTTGATGCAATATGAAGGAATTGTACCAATGTATAGAAGGCATGGCATGACTTCATACAACAAGATGTTCAATTTTGATCAAGTAACACTTGATGGAGTGGAACGAACATGTGGGTATCAGCAATACATAACATGTCTTATTACTACTTGAACTTCATAATTATTAACACTTGGGTAATGAAGGGCTCATGATGACATCAAATGACACTAGATTTATGCATGTTTGATGTACCCAGTCAAGTGACACTTGACACGATGCAAGGTGTTTTGATTAGCCAAATACACTTGGCTATGCATTGAAAGAGGGTTAGTCAAGTAACACTTGATACCTACATGAATTTAATTTGAACAAGTTACACTTGATAAATGTGTAACCCAGATGCAATAAGTTAGTTATCTAGACCTATGGCTCATGAATGTGTTGAGTCACACAAATCAAGGTTAATTTTAACAATATTCAAGGATACACACAAGCCTCCACAGAAGTAGTATTTGGATGAATATGCTTTCTAACTAAGGAAAGCATGGATGTAAGAGTCGAACTCGAGATACATGATCTTGACTTTCTTCTTGGTATACCTAAAGTTTCTAATCTCTTTGTTAATAAGCTAGATGTCAATTTGAACCAAGGATGTGTTTCCAACA
This sequence comes from Sequoia sempervirens, assembly GCA_007258455.2. NCBI lineage: Eukaryota > Viridiplantae > Streptophyta > Pinopsida > Cupressales > Cupressaceae > Sequoia > Sequoia sempervirens. The sequence continues at coordinate 177,188 of VDFB02005241.1, forward strand.
TTTGTGATGATGTTTTCATTCATGAGGATGATAAGCTTATCCCTCAAGATTTTCTTGAGCTTGGTATAAGCATGTTGTAGTTTAAGAATGTTAGTCATTATAAGAGATCCAATTTTGATTCATGTGAGGAATTCCTTGTGCTTGAGAATGTTTTCTCTGACAAAGAATTGAGTGAAGCTTTACAAGAAAGTGAGGAAGAGAAATAATTTTAGTGTTCTTATTTGTAGCATTGGTTATCACTCAATAGAGGGTGATGAAGATTGTTCAATTGAGGGGCAAGTAGAAGAACTTTGTTTTCTTTTGATTTGCCCCACGTTCTATATTCGTGTGCAAATGTTTTGAACTAGTATTTGGATTAGGATTTTTCTTCTTTTCCATATGATTTTTAGGCCTTTGTTTTTGGTCTCAACTCATATGGAGATGTAGGTGCTCAATATGACATTGTAGACACGAGATTCCAAGATTTTTGTCTTTCTATGAGCCTTGCTTTGTTTGTTGATTTAGCTAATCGATATGTACATGGTTCCACCATATGTGCTCAAGAAAAATCTAATAGTAAGGTGGACCAAGCATATTGTTCACATTGCCCATGGTTGTATAGCTATAATTATTCTCATGTGTTATTGTAGGATCATATGATCTACCCTATTTTATAGCTACTCTTAGATCACATTACTAGTATATTCATGTGCAATTCGTTTGAAAATTTTTTCTTTGACAGAGGAAAGTTTATGGATCAATTTTCCTTGTGGTCACAGGCCATGAGTTGGTATGCAAGCCTTGTCTTGCATTGATTTCTATAATGGTGCAATTTATGCAGTTTCTCTCTGCTATATGTCTATGTTGCATGTGAGTTTCCCTTCTTTGTTTTTTCATTGTGTATCTATGTTTTATTCATGTGTATACTTTCGTATGCATTTTTTTGTTTTAATATGGTCATTCCCCACTCCTTTTATTTATTTTTGGACTAAGTTAGATTTATGAGTTTCAATATCTAAGTTTTAATCATGTGTTCTGGTGTTTATATGTCTTATTAAGTACTTTACTGAAACCATTTTGTGGATTCAAATTCAAGAATGGTAATGTTTTTATTGTCACTTCACAAGTTGTGATCTTATCAAGAATTCAGATTCAGGAGAAATAAAATTTCATGGGCTTCTTTTCAACCTCTTGAATCATAAGAAATGTAGTGAATATTGCATTGAAAGAATAGGTGGTTGTTTTCTCAGAGCTTCACTATAAAAATATCAAGACCAAGAGAAACATTTCTTAAAAAATAGGAAAATGAACATATCTGAATGACACATTTGTCATTTGCACATCCATTTTATTGTAGACCTAAAATCAATCCTAGTGTCACCTCATTCTAACCAATGAACATATTCAGCATGTATGTTTAGCTGATAAGCTTAATTCCAGAGTTGCTTCAGTCTCTAGCATCATTGGAGAAGTCAAAATTTCTTGAATAAAGGATATATACATCTTGCAAAGGCTCTTCCCATATCTTCCCATTGCTTAACCACATTTTCTTTGTTTTGATGATAAGTATGATCCTTCTAAAGTGTACTTTTCTGTTGTATATTTCCAACACTTAATAACTTGATAATTGAATATTTTATTTTGATCTATTTCATACTTCCTAATATGACTTTATTCCAACTTTACAGAGACTGTGGATTCAGATTTGAAATATCAAGCACTTTTGTAAACTATAAATAGATAATAGGTTTCCACAAGCATTGCTTACCAAAACCTTCCTAGTACTCTCTAACTTATGGATTTTTTAAATTTAAGTTTTTTTTTTTAATCAAGTGTACCTTTAATATAGTGTGGATGAGAGTGTTGGAGATTGTTTTAGATTTTATCAGAACCTGGATAAAAGGTGAGGCAGTTTGAATAACTTCAACATAGAATTTTTCTCAAATTGTGTAGATTTGAAATAATTGAACCCTTCTTAATTTGATTTCGAGGCCTTTTTGATATGCTTAGTGCAAAATGTAACTTTGTTTGGGTTATAGGTTTGAACCACTTGTAATCCTAATGCCTTGATTCTGCATAATTATTCTGACATTTTGCTAGTTGAATCCTTGCATGACTTTAGCATCTTTGAATTAATGAAGCACTCTCAAACATATCTTAACATTATAAGCTTTGCTTGTGTTCTATATTAATACAACCACGCAAGTATAGTGTCTTCAAGATAGTCAGCCTAGGAAAGAAGGTCAACCATGCAAGCATAATGATCAACTGTAGGTGTAATGCAATAAGGGTAACTCATGTGATTGAAGTATGTATTGATGTACTCTCCCACTTCCCTCTTTGTATATCCCTCTCTTTCTGAAGCCCTCTCTTTTTTCTTTAAGTCTCACTCTATTTTTTCCTCCATCTCCATAACCACCCTCTCTCTCTCTCTCCCACTCTTCCCCCAAACATAACATGACTTTGCTAGTAATGGAGCCTAATTATCTTCCTCATTCAGAGATTTTGTTTTGATCATGTTTGGATCCCTACAAAAGGATGCATAGCTGATTTGAACCTATCAATTCTCCATTGAGACCTTTGTTGCACAAACATCATTTGCTAAATGACCTACCAATTTACCTTGCGTACTAAAAAATGTTTGCATAAAATAGACCAAATTTTTACCTAATTGACCTTCCACACCTCTTTAGCGTACCCATTACACACCAAGGTGTGATTGCTAGTTTACCAACATTTATTAGAATTGTTGCATGTTTTACATCATTGGAATGACATATTAGCTATAACTTTTTTGAAATTTTATTATGGTATGTGCACTTTGATATGATGTAATATGATTATGGTTTCATTTCATATGTTGTAATATTAGATATATAACAAAAAAATAAGTTATTGCATGAAATAACTAATAAATTTTCATTTTAAATGTTTCTTTTTGTAGAAGACGAGTCTTCCAGAAGATCAAGATGATCCTCATGATATAGATCCATAATATGTTGGTTCTAGTATAGATCACATGGTAGAGGATGATGATGATGTAGATACAGAAGACATTGAGGTCGATGACGATGATGATGATCATGATGATGATGATCACGATGGTGATGATGATGATGAGGCAGTTGCTGGTAGTATCTAGTGACATTCATGATCATATAGACTGCATCATGGATCATTGTTGATATATCGTTATGGTGCCTAGTTTCATGGTTACTATCATATGTATCATTTTCATGACCTACAGTACCATATTATTGAGTTGTATCATTTTGAAATGTATCATTTTGACTTATATCATTTGGACATGTATCATCTTGACTTGTATCATTTTGAGTGGTGCAGGGACACCAAAACAACTTATGTAAATATGGTCATTTGATAGGTTTTGGGGTGTTTAGAGTCTTGTCATGTAATAAGGTCATAATATACCATTTACAAGGTATTGAGTCTATGTTGGGTCAGTTGAGTTGATGTTGTCTCATTTTGCAAATATTGTCAATAAATTGCATTGCAACATTGCACTTTTGTCACATTTGGGAAGTTGAAGAGTCACAAATTCAAAAGTCAATTATATACCATTTGTTTTTGGTTAGACAAGTTTAAATAGGCCTCTAAAACTTTGAGGCAATGTTCTGGAATTGATTTTGTTGGAAGAAGCAATAAGAATCTCTCAATTTTTGTGTGTTCACATTCAAATCTGCTGCTATAGGATACAATACGGTTCCGTACTGATTGTTTTTGTTCTAAACTGCATTGGATCTTATGGTGGCATGAACTTGGTTTTGGATTTTGTGTGATTTTATTTCATCAAGGTAGAAGAATTTTACAAGCAAATTACTTCAGGCAATCTGGTAAAACCCTGTTTGAGGGTTTGAGTGCATAAAATGAACTTTTAAGCCATTCCACCTAGTGAATCATGCTATAACTTGGTGGAATGGAACAATTAGGAGTAGGTTTTGTGTTAATCTAGTTGGCATGAGTAGGGATGGGGGTTTTGAGGAAATAAGATGATGCCCTAGTTGATATTTCATGGTGTTTTGGCTAAATTTGATGGCTAGAGGTTAGGTTTTGATGAAAGATCATGGATAGAGTGTGGGAGTTGGTTTAGTAAGCATGTGAAGACTTATTGTGATGTGCTTGAGGTGCTTGCAAAGTGGTTTGAGGCTGGGAGATTGGAGATTCAATAAACCCCTGTATGAGCATGCCTAAATAGGCTTAAGTGAGGGTTTTGTGATTTGATGAACTTATGGTTGTCTCCCTTGATAAAAGTTATTGTTTTTGGTTATTTGTAACCTAGTTTTGATCCTGCAGTAGAGATTTTTGGTTGGAAGAGTTTCTATTTGGGTGATTCTTTGTAAAATAGGGCTAATTGTGGCCATTTCCAGCGTAGCAGTCCATTTTAGAGGTTGATGTTCCAAAACAAAGGTATGCAAAAATTGGATATGTTTAAGAATGCCATAAAGGGTATCTGAAATGATGGACCTTTTGTGGGTTTGAGGTTGGTTTTGGAAGATATGGTTAGAAAACACTGTTTGGAGTACTACAAAGAAATGTGAGTGAATGGTAAGTAGGACACTAGATTGAGGTTTTTGTGATTGAAAGATTGTTTGTATCTAATTCAATTGTGATTGTTTGAAGTTTTCCTCCCTGCTCTGCATCAATTGGTATTAGAGCATAGGTGTTAGATCTTTTGAAGGTGAAATTTGAAGATTGAAGAAGAGAAAGGCTGAAAGTTGAAGGACAATATGCCTCCTAAAGGCAGTGCAGTACTTGCAAGAGAGATTAAGTTGTTAAAGGAGTCACAAGAAGCAATCTTAGCCAGATTTGCAACATTAGAGACAAAGTAAAGAAGGGAAAAGGCCACTGAAGAGGAAAGTGACCGAGAGGAAGAGGAAGAGGGTGAGGATGAAAACCCTCCAAGAGGAAGAGTCCAAGGTGATGATGAATTGGACCCTGATGAGAGAAGGATTATGAAAATTATCAAGGCTATCAGAGGAGATGATTCTAGTGAGAAAATAGATGTGCCAATGTATAATGGAAAGTTGGATGCTAAAGAAGAATTGGATTGGATAGATGCACTAGATAATTACTTTGAGTACAAGGAGGTTGCTAAAGAATAGAAGGTAAAGTTTGCTAAGACCAAGTTGAAAGGTCCTACTTTGAAATGGTGGTATTAAGTTCAAGAGGAAAGAGTGAAAAAGGGAAAATAAAAAATAAGTTCATGGGATAGGATGGTGTCAAAGATTAAGAGCCAATTCTTGCCAAGTGATCATGCTATACAAACATTTAAGAAGTTGCAAAGTTTAAAATAGAAGGATGAGGATGTCACAGCCTATACTAAAAAAATTCACAAGTTGAGTATTAGGGTTGGTCATGTTGAAGATGAAAATGAAAAGATAGCAAGGTACATGAATGGTTTAATATTTCAATTTTAGGATGAATTGAGTTTGGCTCCTCCAAAAACAATTGATGAATGTTTTCAGTTGGCTGCTAGGGAAAAAGAGAAACTAAAAAGAAGGCAAGAAAGAGAAGGAAGAGGAAGAGGCAACACTATTAGAGGAAGAGGTTCAAGGCAGACCTATGAAGATCAAGAAGATGTAAGTAAAATAAAAGACCAAGTTGTTGATCAAAGACGTGGCTTTAGACGCTTTAAAGGAGGATTTGGTGGAGGTAGAGGTTCAAACACATTTTTAGGAAGGTGTTACCATTGCAATCAGTTTGTCCATCAAGGATGGAAGTGTCTAGAGAAACAAGCTTCTACATTCAAGTGGTGGTGATAAAAGAGTTCAGTTGGTGCAAGAGGATAACTGTGAAAGTGTAAACTCTCCTAATCAACTTGCTGCTCCAAAAGTTGGAGAATCCTTGATGGTGAGAAGAACACTCCTCAAAGCATCCAAGGAGAAAGAGCCCTCACAAAGGAGAAAACTTTTCAAAACCACTTGCAAATGAAAAGGAAAGGTATGCAAAGTAGTAATGATTCATGGAGTACTGATAACATGGTGTCAAATGAAATGGTTGATAAACTGAAGTTAGAAAAGATACCTCATGAAACACCTTATAAAGTGTCTTGGCTGAACGAGAATCAATCTATTTTGGTTAATGAGCAAGCTTGGGTTGATTTTAATATTGGTGGATACAAGGATAGGATACTTTGTGATGTGTTGCCTATGGATGTGTGTCATTTTTTACTAGGAAGACAATGGAAGTTTGATAGGCATGCAATTTATTATGGTAGAAATAATGCTTATCAGATTGACAAGGATGGAAACACTTTCACTTTGACTCCATTATTATAATATGTTAAGGAACAAACCAAGGTAGAAAAGGTGATAATGTTGGATAAGAAAGATTTTGTGAACATAGAGGAAGAAAATAAGATGGGGGTTGCAGCCACTTCAAGTCTTGAAGGTACCAAGATGGTAGAGGTGAAGAGTAATCTGATTTTGATGGGAAAAGATGATGAGTTGGTGTCAAATCTTGATATGGAGAAGTTCAAGGATGAATTGATTGTGGGAATGCAAGATTGGTTAGAGAGGCATGTTGAGATCATGGTGGGAAAGGTACTTTGTTCTTTGATTTCAAAGGAGGCTAGTGGGCAGTCACATTATGTCAGTACAGAGGGTTTTGAACCTAATAAAATAGAGGTTCTAGGGGCAGAGAATCTGAGAGAAGAGATAAAGAGAAAAGGTGCAGTGATCCAAGGTGAATGGAAAGGGAAAATGGGTGAGATTAAGTATGCATCAAAGGTCAAGAAGAAACCAGTTCAAGACAAGGATGGTATAGGTATGTTAGAAAATGCTCAAGCAGGTTCAACATTAGTTCCAAAGGAAGCAAAGGACAAACAATATCCATCAAGCAGATTGTTCAAGTTGGAGCGATGTCTAGGTGGCAAACCCTTCAATAATGCAAAAGAAAAATGCAAACCTTCAGTACTTGACTCATTGGAAAGGGCTACCAGATGGAAGGACATTGGAATATCAAAGAGGTGATGAGATGTAGCATGATTTACTGCAACATAGTCCTCAAAGGGACTTGAGTTCTTTTTTTGATCGGGTGTATGGTGCATGGGCACCAAAACAACTTATGTAAATATGGTCATTTGATAGGTTTTTGGGTGTTTAGAGTCTTTTTTCATGTAATAAGGTCATAATAGACCATTTACAAGGTATTGAGTCTATGTTGGGTCAATTGAGTTGATGTTGTCTCATTTTGCAAATATTGTCAAAAAATTACATTGCAACATTGCACCTTTGTCATATTTGGGAAGTTGAAGAGTCACAAGTTCAAAATTCAATCATAGACCATTTGTTTTTGGTTAGAAAAGTTTAAATAGGCCTCTAAAACTTTGAGGAAATCTTCTAGAATTGATTTTGTTGGAAGAAGCAATAAGAAACTTTCAATTTATGTGTGTTCACATTCAAATTTGCTGCTATAGGATACAATACGGTTCTGTACTGATTTTTTTGGTTCTAAACTGCATTAGATCTTATGATGGCATGAACTAAGAAGGTTTTTTATTTTGTGTGATTTTATTTCATCAAGGTAGATGAATTTACAAGCAATTTACTACAGGCGGTTTGGTAAAACCCTGTTTGAGGGTTTGAGTGCATAAAATGAAATTTTAAGCCATTCCACTCGGTGAATCATGCTATAACTTGGTGGAATGGCACAATTAGGAGTATTTTTGTGTTAATATAGTTTTCATGAGCAGGGATCATGGTTTTGAGGAAATAAGATGATGCCCGAGTTGATATTCCATGGTGTTTTGGCTTAATTTGATGGCTAGAGGTTAGGTTTTGAGGAAAGAGCATGGACAGAGCATGGGAGTTGGTTTAGTAAGCATGTGAAGACCTATTGTGATGTGCTTGAGGTGTTTGCAAATTAGTTTGAGGCTAGGAGATTTGAGATTCAATAAAACCCTGTATGAGCATGCCTAAATAGGCTTAAGTGAGGGTTTTGTGATTTGATGAACTTTTGGTTGTCTCCCTTGATAAAAGTTGTTATTTTTGTTTATTTGTAACCTAGTTGTGATCCTATAGTAGAGATTTGTGGTTGGAAGAGTGTCTAGTTAGGTGATGCTTTGTAAAATAGGGCTAATTGTGGCCATTTCTAGCGTAGCAATCCATTTTAGAGGTTGATGTTCCAAAAAAAAGGTATGAACAAATTGGATATGTTTAAGAATGTCATAAAGGGTGTTTGAAATGATGTACCTTTTGTGGTTTGAGGTTGGTTTTGGAAGATATGGTCAGAAAACACCATTTGGATTACTACAAAGTAATGTGAGTGAATGATAAGTAGAACACTAGATTGAGGTTTTTGTGATTGAAAAATTGTTTGTATCTGATTCAATTGTGATTGTTTGAAGTTTTCCTCCCTGCTCTGCATAATTGAGTTACATAATTTATCATTTTTACTTATATCATTTGTACATGTATCATTTTGACTTATGTTGACTGTTGGACATGCATCATTTTGACATGTTATTGATCTACTGGAATATTTTACTTTCACTTGTTTTATTTATATATGATGATGATCTTATCAGTATTGACTTGTCAATTTATATATATTGAAAGTGGTCGATGATTTTTGGATGGATATTTATTATGTATGATGATTTTAATTTACTGCTCAGGATGGATGTTGTCAAATTCAATTAAATTATAGATATTTGGCTCACTTGTTTTAATTAGAGATGATGATCATGTTATAATAATTATCTTGTTATTTAATCATATGAGTTAAATAATTAAATTACTTACTCTATAATCATATTAGTTATTTAAGAGGCGTGATATATTTAACTAATTTAATTGAAATAAAACATATTAAATTAATAAATGGAAGCAAAACAAGAAGCATTTTTAGAAGAAAAAAAGGAATCAACAATGGAAGCCAAACTAGAAGCAAACCAAAAGCAATCTTGGAAGCAAAACTTGGAATTATCTAGGAAGCAAAAACAGAAGCAATTCAAGTAGCAAACAAAGAAGTAATAATGGAAGCAATTTTAGAAGAAACAAATGATGCAATAATAGAAGCCATATTAGAAGCAACAAAAGACACAAAAATGGAAGCAAAGCCATATTAGATGCAACAAGCAACATTATATCAAAATAAAAGTTGGAAGAAAAACTAGAAGTAAAACCAGAAGTAAACTTGGAAGCAAAATTGGAAGCAAAATTGGAAGCAAAACCAAAAGCAAACCTGGAGGAAAAACTGAAAGAAAATCTGGAAGCAAACCTAGAAGCAACACAAGAAGCAAAACCAAAAGAAAATTGGAAGCCAAACTAGAAGCAACAAAATCCAGTGCAAAATCCGATGCAAAACCTGGCACCAAATCCGATGTAAAATTCGGCACAAAAAATGACGCCGAAGTGAACATGCAGTTTAGTGTCGAGTTTTGCACCGATAGAAGTTCCTAATTCATGAACTCAAATGCACTAAAATCCAGCGCTATTTTAGGCGCTAATTGCCTATTTTGTTGTAGTGTAGGTTGACATTGCATACACATAGATTCATAGTGTTTTACTAAATCCAAGAATTCTTGACTCTTTTCAACTATAGGTTGCTACTATTAAGGGGTTATCTCATTTCTTCCCATCCCCTTAGATTCATATAATTAATTCGTAGGATAAAGGTATATATAGTTTATTCTTCCTAACCTTCCTACATAACCCAATTGCATAATCTTCTGCAATCCCAGGTAATATCATAAGTTGTTGGTTTAGGAGTTCATACTCCAGGGAAGAATCTTAACTAGTCCTAAATTACTCAAATTCCCACAAATTCTCATCTTCCATTTCACTTCCCTATGTTATTTTCTCCTGCCATTGTGGCACAAGAACTTTTCAACCATTATCTTTTGATAAGGTTTACACATTGTTGCATAATGAGCTCATAGGTTTCAACGATGAACCTGGTAGCTTTGATACCACATGTAACATGCCAACCCTTCAATGTAGTAAAAAAATTCTAAATTTACACCTTGCGAGAAAATAAACTACGAAAAAACCATTGCAATAAAAAAAATTATTTCTTTCATTGAGAATATATGAACAAGATTTCATATCATTTTACAATAAAGATTCCATTTCATTACAATAAACTTCACAAGTTACAACAATACAAGAATACAAGAATACAAGAATACATACAGTTACATACATAGCTCCAATGAGCTTTAGAACAAATAGCTATAAGACGGTCCAAGATCCTTCCTTTCAAATTTTGGTTCTTCTGTCGCCTATTGTGGAGAAGCATCACTCAAGCGTTTTTTTTCCAACCATGGACTCATAATGCAGTCCCCCGCACATCTATCATTCGATAGATGGCTCTTCCCTTCGACAAAGAGATTGGTAGAGTAACTAATAATGACAACCAACTGAGCATAGTGGTGTTTCCTACATAACTAGAACTTGTAATCCCACAATCTTCAATTAGCATGTAATACTAGATCACGATGAACTGACAGTGTAGTCTCGGTAGTCACACAATCCATAGTGGAGTCTTAGAAGTTACACTACTTTGATCAAAGAGTTGCATTCAATATTCCTTCTGAGATTCATCCATCACATACACTACTCAAGGCCGATTTGACTTAGGGCTATCTTAAACTACGCATAGGTATTGTCCTTCAATGGGTATTTTGTCACCCTAGATTAAGTAAGTACACAACCTATCACCATTGTAATCTACTTGGAAAAATCCTACTTAACAAGTAAGTACACAAGCTTCCTCCCATATTGGATTAACTATCCCAGGAGTAACACAAGCTTTCCTAGTTAACTCAATAACTTAGCTAAGTGTATCTCAAGTGCCTCTTGTATTCAATCAAGCCTAGTATATAATATCTATGATATACACCAAACTCCTATTATGGAGTACTTACAAGCACAACATAAAAACTTTAATTTCCTTTTCAAAGACACTCTAATACCTCTAATGCACACACTGGAAAAGATATTTCAAGCAATCATGGAAAACATATCATTTCAAAGTAAATAACAAAGAAGAAAACATCCTCATGCCTATTATCACTTATCCAGATTAATGACAACAATGCATCCTTCTCCAACAACTGTTAGCTTGATAATCAGCTTCTCAAGAATGTCACAAATAACTTTATCTCACAAGTTGATAGCTTACTCCTATCAAACAATAATGTTTCCTCTCAACACAATAGAACACTCATTCTTTTTCACTCATAATATAAAACAAGTATGGTTGGGAATAACACAGGAATAAGGAATTGCAAAATATGTATAATCTCTTGGGGAAGAATGCATCCTCACTAATGAAATGGCTCAGCTATTTATAGAGCAGCCTAGCAACCTCATGGCCTACAATTTAGGCATGTAAAAGGACAGTAAGCTCCATGCAAATCAACACATGAAACTCGACAATAAGGTGGTGACTCCCTAAGCTCATACTCAACATAGATTGCAACATTGACAGGTAAATCAAGACTTATTCAATCTGCATACGTTAAATTCGAATTTCTACAAAGAAAAGACATCTACAACAACTTTGATTCAAAAGTGGCGCCAATTCCTTACCTCTTTCATTCTTGTTTGGCACGGTTTTACAGCTATAGGAAATAGTCAACTTTCATTTCTTAACAGCAAACACACATCGATTTGTATATTGGATGAGTTAACTAAAGCATTCATTTCAATTGAAAAAGTCAAGGTTGATCTTTCCAAGGGCGTCAACCAAGTTTGTGCATTTATATTGACACAAGCCAGCAATATCAAATGTATTACAATGTCTTTCTATCATGTGACAATCTAAGTGATAATCGGTTTCACCAATAGTCATAAACAACTTCATACGGCTTCAAATAATATAGTCATATTAACTATTATCAACCTTTATTCTTTTCATGATATATGTGTATATATATATTGGTCTATGCTCTAATCGATCTGCAAATATTAGAGACTTGGCTTCAACAACCTCCTATAATCATGCATAGCAAGTTTAGAATCAGACTTTGGCTTTTTAACAAGCCTTTCAACCTCTTTATCATTACGTCATTATCCTTACAATAAATATAATATATATATACTAGACCCAATATACTTATATATATATTTATATTTCAACCCATGGGATAAATCTATTTGATACTTCGAATGCTTAATCCATATTGTCAATAAAATATGTATACATTCGATATACAAATGAATACAACCAAGGTAGTAATCATATTGTCACATACACATATTATATGTCTATATATATTCACATACACATTCCTCTATTAAGCTTTTGCGCTTATGTGTGTATTTGTTTATATATACAAACATATGTATATATTATATAGCAACATAATTGATCCATTCAATATCTCAATTGCATACATCCTTGTTTACCCTTACCTGTCAAACAATACACTAGTACTCTTACATACACATTCATATACGTACTTATAAATATCTATATATACTTTGAATAATGACGACACATATATATCTAATCATATTTCCTTAAATGTCAATCAAGTAAGAATACATTAGAAATAAGAATATATTTGAACGAGTTAACAATAAAACAATAATAATATATTAAATACATATATATATATATATATATATTAACACACCCCTCTATATAAGCGTTAATGCTTATTTGTGTGTGTGTGTATTCATATTGTACAAAGCAATGAAGCCATGTAATCCATTCGATAATCGAATGATTACGACCATGTGATTATACTCTCACAAACATCATAACCAACATTTATATACATATATGCATATCTTATACATATGTCATCATACTCGTATGGACATCCCATTAAATCCATCATACGTGTATGTTGACATATGCATACATATGCATATATATATATACATATCCCAATACTCATTCCCCCTTATAGTCAAGCACAATAAAATAAGGAAGGTCTCAAAAGCTCAAACAGATAAACATCACCCAATAATGCACTCGATAGTAAACAAGACCTTTACTAATGTAGATACTTCAAACTAGGGTTGACTTACCAACTTCCCACTTCTATGTCTAGACTCAACCAATCTATTGTGGTGTGTGTATGCTTAGATAGTTTACATTACTAGTTACTCGACCAAGATCTTCTCCTAAGTGATACTTCCCCTCCACCTGGAGGAATGAATATTTACCTACAACCACTAACGCATGCCTACGACAGTCAGTTGTTCACAAAATATGCAGTATATGTAAAACATCTCCATAGTTAGAATATCAATTCAATAACCTTCCATTCACATTTATGTAGTACTTTTCCATAAGATAACATCAGATGTGATAACATACATTCATAATGCATTGATAACCAAGTACAAGCACAATTAATTCATCCACAGAATTCAAATTACATTCACCTTTTACCCTACATAGTAATAGTAAATAGTAATTTCACAATTGGGGTGTAACAATAACAAGGTATGTAATGTCATCATAGATGGAGGTAGTATAGAAAATCTTGTTTTTGAAGAGATGGTGAGAAAATTGCAGCTAGAGAGAAGAAGGCATCCACATCTATATAGGATAGCATGGCAACAAGATGATAGGAAAGTTTTGATCAATGAGCAAAGTTTGGTAAATATTAATATAGGAGGTTATAGAGATGAAATTTTATGTGATATTATTCCTATGAATGTGTGTCATATTTTGTTAGGAAGGACTTGGCAATTTGACATGAAGGCAATGCCTGATGGTTATGCCAACACATACACATTAATGAAGGATGGAGTGAAACACAAATTGAAGCCATTTAAAGAAGAAATGGGTAAAGTTTGCAGCAATGCAAGGTCTTGTTTGCTTGATGAAATTAGACCTTTAGATGGTATGAGGCATGAATATGTTGGCTTTGTTAACACTAACCATGATGAAGTAGAGAACTCAAGTGGAATGAAGGTAGCAGTAGAGGGTAAGGTAAAATCTGATTTTATTGTTTCTTTTGATGAGAAAGAGAGTGAAGGAATAGATAAGTTGTTGCAAAAGAAATTACTTTTGATAAAATTGAATAGGAAGAGTGGAGTGTGAAGGTTAATGAAGAGTTTTCTAAAGAATCCTTGCTTGAGAACAATAGAGATGAAATTTTTTTGACTAGTGATCATGACTCCTTGTCAAGTAATGTGGAAATTGAGTCTTTTTATGGCAGTACTAACGCTATTTTGAGTGAAGGAAACCAGGTTACAGCAGTGGCATGCCTTTCAAAATGCATTCAAATAATGGAATTTCATTAAGGGGACATAGTGGAAAGAGATGGAAAAGGTAGAACAAAAAATGAGGAAAATAAATACATTTTTTTTTATGGAGGAGATATAAGTTTAATTTTTAGTTCTGATTTTGATGAAGTAAATTGGTTGGAAAATAAATTTGATTTTTTGAATTACATGACGAGTAGTAGAGGAAGGATGAAACATGGTAATGTTGTAAGTTTGCAAAAAGTGGTGCACAGAAAGATTCCAGTGGACAAGGCAATGAGGTCGATCCAAGATAGACACAATGTCTACAAATGTTTCTGAGTGCAACTCATGAAATATTTCTTTCTACCTAGAGTGTTTGATGCAAGAGCATCCAATGTGAAATGGAAATCTTGTATCACCAAAAATGTTGTTATTTTAATTGGTTTATTTTCAATAAGGGCTTAGGAGTTAGGAGAACAAATATTTCGATTTGCAACTTTGTAATTCCCTTAGGATGGAATTTTAATTGTAATTTTGGTGGGAAACGTGCATTCATGAATATTTTCTAAGGAAAATTTGGGAAAATACCCCTCTTGGGCATCCAAAATCATGGTGGGGGGCATTTGGGGTGCATGTGCTTGCATGTTCAATTGCATTCCTTGCATGTGATTGTATGTTTGTGTCACTTGCATGTTGTTGCATGACCGTATTTGGAGCCATCGGAGTCACCAAGAGTCAAAGAAGGTGTCTTGATTGACCAATATGATTGGCCAAAATTTAGGTGCCCATATGAAGGTGGTGAATAATATGAATTATTTAATATTTTATTTTCTTATCTCTCCTCAAGTTGTGCATTGGAATTCTAGGTGGTTTAGGGAGGTTGTTTTGAGAAACCAATAGTGGTTTCTACTCACACAATTTCTATATAATGATGCTTGCTCATTTGGTGAGGGGAGCTTTTGGAGAAGTTGTGGTTGTATACCTAGATGCTGCCGGAATGAAGCTAGATTATGGAATTGCATATTTTTGTAACCCTTGTTGTATGTGAGTATATGAGCTCCATGATTATGTAAATCATTTTCAGATTTGAACTTAAAATATGTTGCAGATTTCTCTTCCATTTTTATGTGTTTTAAGTTAATTTTTTGTCTTCTTGCATAGTGTTGTATGTGTGTTTGTAATTAGATTTGAAGGGGAGAGTCTCCCTTTCCATCAAGTTAAGATGTAGATTAAATATAAGAATAAGAAAACATACAAATGAGATGATCAAATCAACTATAATAAACAATGAAATGGTAGTGGCTTTCAAAATACAGATCCAAGTTATTTTAAACTCATTTGTTGCAATGCCATTTTTTTGGTGGTCCAATTAATTCCTTGTATTTATAAATGATGCACTTATGGAACCATTTAGCCTTGGAGTACAAAGTTGGGATAAATAATTAAGTGATGCTTTATAATCAAAATATGGGTAGGTTGGGACAATTAATAATAGTAGGTAAAATCACCTCTACACCTTAAACTCTTAAACTTGAGAGGGTTTTCCTTTCAAATTCCATAATACATACAATCATCCTTAATTTATTGTTAGTAAAATCAAAAATATAAACATGTAAGATAGTTCTAATTTTTTTGTCACTAAATGTTGGTAAATGTGAAGATAGTGTGTTATCATTGATGTCAACCTTTGTTGGTGTTGTCATTGATTTCAACCCTTGTAGATATTATACACATTTATATTGTTCATGGTTATATGTCAAAGAGATATAAGATTTTATTATATGTTGAAGCTTCTAATTGGATGCTTTCACTGGTACACCATTGTACACCACCAGTCAAATTTCATGGTTGGATGTCAAAGGCCTTGATTAAAAGAGCTCAAATCTATCCAAGGCACAAGATTGGCTACACAAAAGCTCTATCAAATGCTCTGCATTCCTTAGCAAATGAAGTTTTGTTCTTGTGGTCTGAAGCGTAGCTCTACTCAGTTGAAAGGTATGCATATTGCATGTATCCATAAATAAGTTCTACTACAAAATTTTATGGAGTTATTAGAGTATGAATTTACTGTCCCGGAGAATGTATGATAGAGAGATAATTGTATGTCTCTACATTTTATCGCATTAATTTTTTTTCCTTATGGTTATGAAGTTAAGTTTATGAAGATTATGTCTGCTCAGTCCAAGTTTTAGATGATTTGGTTCACCACTGGTGGTTCTGTAGATGACAGTGTGTTGTCTATGTTTCAACAACCTAGTAGGTTGTCTGTTGGTGTATAATCAATCTACATCAGTATATTTTGGATCAAGGATGTATAAAGAGGGTTTGTAATGCATGATGAAAGCTCTTTGGGATTTATTGTTACTCCACAAGTTGATATATACTCTCCAACTCTATAGTCTGTTTGTTGTGAATATCTTGATCTCCATGTGTTTGTGCCAGCATGAATTGATTTGGAATGACAAAGGGTATGCACATAAATGTTGTTACATGCTTTATCAGTTTGTTGAAGGGGTCCACAAAGTGTTTCTTTGTCTCTTTGGTACCACCTTGGTCTAGAGTTGATGTTTTGATAGTTTTCTTGCTTTTCGGGCCAACTTGTCATGATGAGTTTTTTGCACCAAGTGTTTAGATGTGTGTGCTAATTTTGAATATAAGTTTCATAAAGGATAGGTCTTGGATATCTCTCTTCTTGGACAACATAGTTTTTCCTTCTATTGCAAATGTGTTTGAAGCCTACTTCATTGTAAATATTATATATCTTATATTTTATGGTTGCAGCCGACTTGGAGAACCTTTTTGAAGGATGTAGATGGTATAGATAAAAGATCAATTTTTTTGAGAAGGTATGTGAGTGTGTTGTGATTTTTTTGAGTATACAATGTGTGAATATAGTTCAATAGAATATCTTTTGATCATGAAATGTGTCAAAGATCATTTTTGATAGATCTGCAGTGAATGTGAAAACTACATAGAAGATTGTGAGCTCGTAAATGAGTAAGTTTGTTGAAGGCAATGAGCTATAAGAAACATATATTTTTGAAGTAGTTGTATGTACCAAAGGTAGTGAGTTGGAAGTAACTGATGTATTGAAATAATCTAATTCTATGTTGAGGTAGTGAACCTCTATTGTGAAAGTTGTAAAGAGTAGGGAGTAGTGAACTTCATTTGGTTAAAGACCATAAATACCTATTGTAAAAGTTGTTATATTTGTGAGGTTGGATTTGGATAGTAGATTTAAGCAACTTGCTCATTGTGGTTTTTCCCTTGTATGGTTTTCCATGTAAATCTGGTGTTATGGGTGTATACATTTGTGTTCTTCTACTGATCATGTTTTAATTGGTTGATTTTTGTTGAATAAAAGAATTTTTTTAAGTATTGATTCACCCCCCTCTCAGTGCTGCTATGTGTTCAACAATTGGTATGAAATCCAAGTGCCTTGATATAGCCTAACAACTGAGGTAGACCCTATGAAGGAACACATGGGAATTGAAGCAATGCCAAAAGAGAAGAATCCTTCATAAGTCAAGAAGCATGAAGATATGGATGACATTACTACAGAAGAATGTGAAGTGGACTTTGAAGGAGAGCTTGTTTCAACACTGGAAGATCTAGATATTGTAAGAAGAGAAAGTGGAGAATCAAAAATCAAACTCAAGGAATCAATAGAGACAATCATCAACTTGAAAGTTCAAGTTGAAGAAGGAAAGAGAGTTGTAGATTTCTTGAACAATAAGTTGAATAAAAAATCAGTGGAATGCTCCAAACTTGAAGAAATCATTTCCCTGAGGAAAGAATTGGAGAAAGAAAAATATCAAATAGATAAAGGCATGAAGCTTAAGAAAATCTCTAATATTCTTGATGAGATAATTAGTACTCAAAGATGTGTAAAAGGCAAAGGTGGTCATGGATATGAAGAAGGTTAGAACTCAAAGGCTAATACTCTTGAAAAAGAAAAAGGAAAAGGAATATGTTGAAGATTCTAAAGAAGTCAAAAAAGAAAGAAAGAATTGGATGATGGTTTCAAAAGAGTCAACAATCAGAAGAAAAGCTTCAAGAGGTCTCCTCCTAAACAGGTTGCTAATTCTAGGTTCTCTCAATATTTTCATGGTTATTGTTATTCTTGAAATAAGGTTGGTCATAAGGCTAATGATTTTAGAAGTAAGGCAAGAAGGAATGATTACGTGAGGAATAAATATTTTGTGCATCCAAGACATAATGTTGCAGTCTCTCATTCATTTTATGGGTACAACTATGCATGCAATAAGTGTGGTCATAGGGTTTTTGATTGTAAAACTAATATGAGGAGAAATGGTTTAGCCCTTGAACATAATGTGTTTGTTATAAGTGCAATAACTTTGGGCATAAAGCAAGATTCTACAAAAGTGGTTTTATGAGGCCATGGGCTAAACACAAGAAGGAAGTTATAAATGTTTGAAGAAAGAAACAAGAGCAATACATTGTGTATGCAACCTAAAATGGTCACCTAGACTTTGGGCCCCATTTATTTAATTTGTCAACATCAACTTTTTGAATCAATGATTGTCGCATTTTCAAATCAAATTTATTAATCAATTCATAACTATTTCAAATGTTTCAATTTTCCCTAAGGTTTGAATGCTTCATTAATGTTATTTAATCAAAAGAAATAAATCCCTTTTAATAAATAAAATGATGTTATTTAATTGAAGTTAATATTACTTAAATAAAATGATGCTATTTAATTAAATCTATTTTTAATTAAATAATTTTATTTTATTTTATTAATATTCATTTCTAAATTACATAATCTTATTTTATTTTATTAAAAGAGATATTATCATCTTAAATAAAATAAAATAAATGAAATATCCTCTCAAGAATATCCTGTGATGAAAAAAAGGAAACAAATCAGTTAAAAGGGAAATAAACTAAAAAAAGAATTCCAATCAAGATTTGTTTCTATTTTTCTATTTATCCCACATTGCTTCTGAATTTGCCTTCAATTCCACTTTTGCCTATAAAATGAGCCATCTCATTCTCATTTCAAAAAATCACGAATTTTTACATCAGACTTATGCTACAAATTTTCTTGAATTCTATCATTTGAGATTACACATTAGTTTGATTTTATAAGCATCTTAGTTTTAGAGCATATAGTTTAATATTACATTTTAGCTTAATCTTCATAGTAGATTAATTTGCAAAATAATTCATTTATGGCATTGCATGTAGATCAATTTTCATTTCAATAAATTAGTTTTGTTTATTGCATTTTACAGTCATTTAGATTAGTTTTCATTGTTGCATTGCAAGAACAGGATTCATGGAGATTGGCATTCTTGCTTCTACTCTTTGAATCTCTCGTTCTGAGACTGTATTTGCAGGGG
The DNA here is from genome assembly GCA_007258455.2 of Sequoia sempervirens. Classification (NCBI taxonomy): domain Eukaryota; kingdom Viridiplantae; phylum Streptophyta; class Pinopsida; order Cupressales; family Cupressaceae; genus Sequoia; species Sequoia sempervirens. The sequence continues at coordinate 196,713 of VDFB02005241.1, forward strand.
TAACTGGGTCAATCTGAGGGCCGTAATACCAATCCCTGCTCTTCTCAGATAGAGAGCTGTGAATTGATTTGCAAGGACTCATTATTGAGTATCCTTGCATGCAAGGATTCACAGAAGTATAACATATTTTCAGTTATACATTTTGGTGCCCACCTTTATATCTTTTTATTCCAGTATTTTCTTTTGGCGCCCACCGTGGTTTTTCATCATTTTTTAAGAAATTTTGACTTTGATCTCTCAAACAGTGCATGCTAGTGCAAAACGGACTCCATAGATGTGCTCAGAAGGCCCAAAAACCCCTATTTTCATATAAAATATGATAGGGTTTGCTGAAAATTAATTTTTTAGTGTTTTGAAAAATTTCAAAACAATTGCAAAAAAATCCGTACGGACCCGTACGGACACATCGATTTCTGTACCATTTTGATTTTTGTGCTACCTCGATTTTCGTGCATGAAGGTTCAGCTAAATATTTTATTAATTTTTTTCATCTTTAAATTAATAAAAATTTTGGTTTAAAGCCTAAATGAGCATATTTAGTAAAATGGTCATATCTTGAGCATATGGTCTCCGTTTTTCGAAAACGAGATATCGTCGGAAAGCTGCTTCCGACGCCGTTCCAGTGGTACTGGTATTTTTTTCTGATTTTTCCATTTTGATACCTTTTTCGCCTGTCAAAGCCAGAAGTTGTTGTTTTCACTCCGGAAGGCGTAACTTTTGCATCCTGGCTCTGTTTTTCGAAAACAAATAGGCGTTGGAAAGCTGGTTCTGCCCTCTTCTCAGATATCAGACCTATTTTTTGCAAAAATTTTACCAGGTATCTGATTTATTTGTCAGAACTCAGCCTTTATCTTTTGAGTTATTTTCTTGGGAAACGTGCAATCAGGAGTTTTTTTTTAGATCCAAGAGGAATTTTTTTTTAATTTAGATTAGATTTTTAATTTTATTAATTTAGATTAGTTTTGTTTTAAATTTTTAGTTTAGTATTAGATTAATTTAGTTTAATTTTAGTTTTGTTAACTAATTCTTTTTAGATTAAATTTTGACTAGATTAAATTAGATTTTTAATTAATCTCTTTTTTTTTTGATAGATTCCAACTTTTGTTCTTCTGGTTCTTCTGAATTTTTTTTTTTTCACAGCATAACAGTTTCTGCAGGACGCCAGTCAGAGAACTTGAAACACACTAACGGTTTGATTGCAGGACGCGTGACAAAGATTTGAAAACAAACACTTACGCTTGTCAAAGATCTTATTTAAAAAAAACATTGTGTTTGTTTTCCTGCTTTTCAATTCACATAGTCTAATTAGGGCTTCGTTAAAATTCTTAGGAGTTTCGATAGTGAGTAGGGAATTTGGCTCTTTGTTACATGGAGGTGATGACCATGGACAAATCCAGGCTCCTGATGATCTTACTAATATGACGAACTCTTAGGGAGCGGAGCAAGGTAGTGAATCTTTAGCACTTTCACTCGTCAGGGGATTATGCTCTTCTCTCATTGAGAGAATCGAAACCCAAAAGCGTGTGGATTTGGTGAAGTGAAACTAGCGGTGATTAAGGTTGTTTAGCGTGTTTGGGTAAAGAGACGGGCTAGAGAAGTATGTTCTTCTCCTTTTGGGAGAATCAGAAAATCAGAAGCCGAATCCAGAGCCATGTCCGGTGTCACCTTTAGAGGGGAAGTTGAACCTCGGGGAGCGACCCAAGTGAGTACACCTATCGTCGGTGATTCCACCTCACTATAATAAAGAGCGTCTTTGTTGAGTCTAAAGACTCCAAGACCATAGTAACTTCTTTTCCATGACTTGGACGATCATCATGGAAAGCTCGTTACCTATTGGCCGGCCGCTCGAGCCCTGCTGGGGGTGTGTGATTTTCAGGTGTTGGTGTGGCTGCGAGGCCCGAGCTCTATATCAGAGGCACCGAAGGTTATTGTGAACGAAGCCAAGTAAAAAAACCTCTTAGTTAGTTGCCTACCCGGTTCACCTCCAAAGGAGTCATAATCTTTGCAGAGGAGGAAGAATCTCTCCGTATGTTGATCATACACAGATTCCCATCATAGGCATACACCTGGACGTTTGGAGGCGGTTTGCAACAGCCTACGCTACAAGGGTAACCTTTGAACATACAACTGTTGAGTCCTTGGAAAAACACCAAAAACAGCGCCGTCTAGGGTGACACGGTTGTGTGAGGTGCACGTATGCGCATAAGCAATGGGGCAAAGGTTTTGGCTTCTCACCATTTTCTTTGGTAGGGATAGCTATGTGTTTGTTTTTGAGTCTTAAACATTGTCCAAACATCTTCAAACAAGACTCCCCGATACTATCAAGTTGCTTTGTCCTTGATAGATCTGTTATCAACTACTTTTTGTATCACAACTTGTCTGATTGAAACCTATGTGCTTGATCAAAATCTGTTGATATACTTGCTTGATCTTTGAAAACAAACAACAAACTGAAATACTGAGTTCTTCGATTAGGTGACTTGTCCCAGTTTTAGAGACTTGTTCTGTATTTAGGGTTTATGTGTCCTTGACCTTTTGAATTAGTGATCCTTGATCTCATAAGCGATTTTGCTTGAGATTGGAAAATTAGGAATTGTTCCTGTCAAATAGATAAATTTTTAGACTCTTTGATAACACACTTGGAGAGTGCTAGTAGTCTCCTTGTCCACCCATTTTCATACAATTCAAACTCAGTACACTTTGTGTAAGTCATCCTCCTGATCCATATGTGCTAGGGTATTCACCCAAGAATTGAGCACCTCTGTGGCGTGTTGGTTTGCACCTATTTACCGCCAGTTCTATTTCACCATCTCTCTCGGACAAGAGAAAACTTTACTATCCTAATGTATTGATGTTTCTTAGAATTTATTACGTTTTACTGAACTCTCCCTTTCGTGTCAGTCACAACAAGATATCAAAGTGAGCCAAGGAAAGTGACCTCGGATAGTCTTTAACCAACTACCCTAGTTAGGACTGAGTGAAGAGAGAAAGGAAAAGAACCAATATTTGACCCAGTCACCTAGGAGTCAGTCTAAAACCTATTTTGACCCAAAGACCCATTTTAGTGACTTGAGTACCCCCTCAGCACCTTCCCACTCAGGTATGGATATGAGTTATACTGTCACTCGGTGGGAGAGGGAAGCCATGGATCAAAATCTTGATGATATTTATGAACAACATAGAAACAACATGATATTTGGAAATTCTTCTCATGATGATCAACCTAGTTCACCCCTCATTAATGCAAGATATTTGGATGCCCATCAACGGGATGAAAGGTATAAGAGATGAGCTCACCAAGAACAATGGTCACAACACGAAGACCAAGACAATGAACCTCGTGATGCTCATGTCAATACAACATATACCAATGACTTGTTCAAACAGTCTAGACCAAGCTCACCACTTCAACATACCTCAAGGTTCACAAGTGATAGGCTCAAAAGAATTGAACGCGAAAAGAAAGCCTTTCTAGATGAACAAGTTGCAAAGCAAGAAAAGTTTAGACAACTTGAGGAAGAGAGCCAAGCTTTATTGGAAGTACAAAGGAAACTCGGTCAAGAGGAGCAAGATAGGCAGTTAGCCCACTAATTAAACAAACAATACAATACAAGGGGTGCTAGCAGTGGACATAATTCTCCTCCCTCCACCCCTTCCAAAACACCAAGAAGTAGAAGGCGTCAAGGACCCCTTCTAGATCTCCTAGTCCTAGAGGAAGAAGGGCCTCTCAGTATGCTCACTATAGGAGGCAAACTCCTCCCAGAAATTCAAGACCACACTCCCAACATGTACATCCTGGTTCCCAACATGGAGGTGGTAGCTCACATTATGACTTTGATACTCAAGACTTCATGCGAATACAACAAGAGCCTATCTTCCAACAGTATGTGGAGAGGTATTTGGAACAAAACAAAGATAAGTTCTTGGAAAGTCTAATCAACAAGGGTGCCAGAGTCCCTTATAATTTTGATGTAGACAACAAAATACAAAAGCAAAATCCCTCTCAAGAGAAAGAAATCCATGAAATGAAGCAAATGATGGAGAAAATGATGCAGCCTAGGCTCATTCTCTCACTGAGCTCAATTTGTCTTGATCCATTCGACAAGAGTGTGAGTATGAAAGATTTTCCAAAGGGATGGAATTCCTGATACGATAAATATGATGGCGGTGGTGATCCCACCTGACCATGTCGTCCGATTCTATACTATGAGCTTTGAATTCCATCAGGATGACTCCTATTTGATGAGGTTGTTCCCTAGGAGTCTTAAGGGACAAGCAATGGAATGGTTTACCAATATCACTCCTCCTGTCAAGACTTTTAGAGAACTTGTTCATAGATTCGTTCAACACTTCGCATATAATCTGTCAAGATCTGTTACTATGTTGGACCTATGCAACTTGAAACAAAATCAGGGGGAACCCTTTGTTACCTTCTTGCAAAGGTGGAGGAGACAATGCTCTCGGTATCCTAGGACGATCCATGAGGATGAAAAGATTGACATACTTGTTAGTAATTTGGTGCCTGAAATGAGATATGAGATCAAAAAGATAGTCTTCACTTCCTTTGATACCATGATTGAAATTGCATGCCGCATTGAGGATGTTCTAAAAGAACAAGGAATTTTGACCAGACATAACAATAATACCAACAATGGTCAACACAACAATAAGGATAAAGGGAAGAACAACAATTGGAACAAAAACAAACAAGTTGTCAATGATGGAGTTGTGGATTCTTCCCAATCAAGAGATCAAAGTGTTCTTAATTTGACTAAGGCTGTGCAAGCAATGAAGCTCAATGCACCTCCACAACAAGAAAGTAAACCAAGATATCAGGAGAGGCCCAAAAACTAGAAGTGACAATTTACCAAATTGGGTGACTCATATGAGGATATTCTCAAAACTCTCATTGCTAACAACTTGGCACATCCTCAGGATCCTGCAAAATTTCACATTCCAGATCTTAAGCCACATTGGTGGGATGACAAGGCATTCTGTAAATTTCATAATGGCCCTAGCCATCTTGTTGGCGTTGGAATTAAAACATATAGTCAAGATTTTATATAGAAAGTGGAAAGCTTCAGTTGATAGCTAAATACCAATCTTGCGATCATAAAACTTTAGGAACCTTTGCTAATTATGACAAGGGGGAAACCTCTAAATCACAGAATGGAAAAGCTGCAATCAACTACACCTATACAACGGCAGAAAATGTGATAAACATGCTTGAAGTTGTGGAGCCAAGTGTTAATATGATAAGGAGTAATGACCCACATGGTTATGACTCTCCCCCTATTTTTGACAACCAACCTATTGTGGTGCTGAGAGGTCCTCATTCTAGGTTATCTTCCCAAGCCCTTAATGCTGTTACCAAGAGTCAAGCCCCTATTATTCTCAGAGGGCCTAGTTCAGGTCCATTAGCAAATCAAGTAGCATCCAAGAATGTCACTATAAAGTCCGTCACTGCTCTCAAACCAAACTACAATCTTGTAGATCAGTTACAGAAAACTCCAGCATAGATCTCAATCTTAGAGCTTCTAGAGTTGTCCCCTAGACATAAGCAGATCCTTGAGGACGCTTTGCACACAGCAAATGTCACAACAACTTATTGATATAGAATAGGTAAGGCATGGTGAATCACATTACTAGCCCACATTACCTCTCTTTCTCTGAAGATGATGAAAAATACCTAAGCCCCACACAATCTTGCCCTTCACATTGAAGTCATGATTCATAAAACCCGTGTCAGGCGTGTGTTGATTGATGGGGGTGCTGGGTTAAATATATGTACTTTGAATTTGTTAAAAACTTTGGGCTATTCAGAGCAAGTGATCGACACTAGAAAGAAGATCACCATAAAGGCCTATGATGAGGCAGAATGAAGTTCTAAGGAGTTGGCTGTCCTTCCTGTCAGGATTGGCCCAGTTGAAAAAGATATCTTGTTTCAAATTGTTGATACTGGACCCCTTGCATACAACATTTTACTGGGTAGACCATGGATTCATGATATGCAGGCAGTGTCGTCTACCTACCACTAGTGTGTTAAGTTCCCCTACAATGGAACAAAAATTTGCATACCAGGGGATAACACCTTATCAATTAACTCAATCTCGGCTAATGTTCATGTCCCTCTTAACCGAGCAGCAGAGGATTATGAAACAACTTTAGTAGAATGTCAAAACAAATTTAAGTCAATAGACCTTGGCATGGGGGGGTATCAACTTGACTCTTTTGCAAAGATGCCTGCTTCCCCTAGGACATATGGAAATCCTTCACAAGAGATGAAACCATCATCTTCAGCAATGACACTATTTGACAAGTTTGTTGAATCCTCGGTACCCGATACAGATGAAAAAAAGAGGAAGTAGATGTTGGTGGATATACAAGAGGAGAAATACCAGCACAATGAAAATTTTTCCCCCTCTCCTAAGTCCTATGGGAGAGGATATACTTTTGTCAAGAAGATGGGTTATCCAGGATATGGCCCTCTTAGTCACGGGTTAGATGCTAGAGCCGAACCACTCAATCATGATCTTTTTGCACGTAAGTCTAAGAAACCGGTTGGCCTAGGCTTTATGAACAACAATAAATGCACTGTCCCCATTTCTGATAGGAGGGATAGTAAAGATGACACATAATATGTACCAGATTTGACCAATCAACAAGACATAACAGATGATTGGGTACCTTCAACAAATCTCCTTTGGGAAGATTCAAGAGATTTAATAATTGATAGTCCTCCTATCTCATTTGCAATAGATAGTGACTATATGAATGCAAGATTGACTATGGATAGTGTCTCCATCCCAGCTACAACGGATGGTGATAATTCAGATAATTTTGTGATTGAGCAAATTGCTAGATGAGAAGAGCCTCTTCCAAATCTTGAGGCTTCTACATCACGAGGCTCCAACAATAATTCAGAAATAGACTCTCATGAGTTTGAATGGGATTCACTCTCAGATGCAACAGTTGACTTGGATATGGATGTTGTCCATGCTTATAGTTCTCAACCTGATGTAACTGACGAGTCATGTGTTAGATTAGAAGATTGGAACCCACATGTCACATTAGTAGACGATTCTTCGCTTGCTAGGATAAATTCTAATTTAGACACTTTAGAGGGAAACTTGACAGATTCCAATTCTACAGTCACTAGAGATGACACCACCTATATCCTTAATCTTTAACCAGTCATCAACCTACCCCTTGTTCACCCAGCCTTGTGATTGAGCCCCTCAGCGGTGCCAGAGCCTCAGCTCTTGACATTTCACAATGACTGTAGGATCACACTGCTATCCTAGAAATGCCGTGAACACTGTGGTCTCTTGACAGGTGAGCAGAGCTACCGGTATAATGAGACACGACATCAAATTACCTTAGTCCTGAGATAAAAAGAAAGAAAAAAAAGAGATAAAAGGTTTGATGCGTGAAAACCACTGTAATGGCGGTCGGAGACAAAAAAGTAAAAATAAAAGAAGCGTATCAAAGGTGAAACCTCCAGTACCCTCTGAGGATGAGGTGCGATAGTCTCCCAAGCTATTTCGGGGTGAGATCCTTCGGTATTGGTTGAACCCTCGAGAAAGGCTGTTAATTTGGAGCCGCGAGGAGGAAGTTCCAAGAATTGTACACTTGGCTAAATCTTTATCACCTGAAGAAAAGAAATCCTATACTGAGTTCCTCCAAAAGAAGGAAATTAACTTTGCATGGACATACTTAGACATGCCAAGGTTGGACACTAATCTCATTATGCATCATTTTCCCATAGCTCCAGGTGTGAAACTAGTCAAACAGAAGTTGAGAAAAATGCACCCTCATATAGCTCTTTTAGTGAAAGTTGAATTAGAAAAGCTCCTTGGTGCAGGATTCATTAGAGCCATAGACTATGCTGACTGGATTTCCAACATTGTACCTATTTCTAAACATGATAAATCCATTCGAATCTACACAGACTTTAGAGATCTTAACAGAGCATGCCCAAAGGATGGTTTTCCACTTCCTAACATAGACATGATAGTGGACATGACAACGGGATATGAGATCTATTCTTTGATGGATGGTTTTTTGGGTATAATCAGATCAAGATAGCCACGAGGATCAAGGAAAGGCGCATTCACATGTGCCTAGGGTACTTATTGTTGGAATTTCATGCCCTTTGGATTGAAAAATGCAGGAGCTACTTACCAAAGAGCTATGACAACCATCTTCCATGACATGATGCATAAGAATATGGAAGATTATGTGGATGACACCCTGGCTAAGTCTAAGAGAAGAGGAACACATTTGGCTGATTTAGAAGTGATTCTAGATAGCATGGAACAATTTCAACTAAGATTAAACCCAAAAAAGTGTGCATTTGGTGTTACTTCTGGCAAATTATTGGGATTCATCATTTCAGCTAAAGGAATAGAAGTGGACCCTGAAAAGGTTCAAGCCATTATAAACATGCCACCTCCCAAAAATTTCAGCCAAATGAGGAGTCTTCAAGGGCACCTTCAATCCATAAGGAGGTTTATTTCACAATTGGTAGATAGAGCACAACCTTTCAACAAAAATTTGCATAAAGGTGTTCAATGTGTCTGGAATGAGGATTGCCAAAAGAGCATGGATCAAATTAAAGAATACTTGGAAAATCCTCCCATTTTAATGCCTCCCATTCTAGGAAAACCTCTCATTTTATATGTCTCAGCTACTGAATCTTCACTGGGGGCATTATTGGCTCAATTAGATGAACAAGGGAAAGAAAGGGCCATATATTATATTAGTTGCACTCTTGTTTCTTATGAGGTTAATTATACTAGTATTGAAAAAGCTTGCCTCGCAGTAGTGTTTGCTTCTCAAAAATTGTGACACTATATGCTCGCGCACACCATACACCTCATAGCAAAAATTGATCCTCTCAAATACTTGCTCGGTAAAGCTGCTCTCACAGGTAGACTTGCTAAATGGATGATGATTCTTTTTGAATTTGACATAGAGTATATTGAGCGCAAAGCAATCAAAGGCCAAGCTATTGCAGATCAACTGGCTAATTTCCCTATTCAAGATAATATGCCCCATTCAAGTCAACTTTCCAGATGAGCATCTTATGTACATGGCTGAAAGATCCTGGAAACTATTCTTTGATGGTTCCTACATGCAAAATGGTTCTGGAGCTGGTGTGTTGTTTGTTTCTCCTCATGGGTATACTATTCCTAAATCTTACAAGTTACTCTTTCCATGCACAAACAACATAGCTGAGTATGAGGCTTTGAAAAATGGACTAAAAATGGCCATAGAGTGGAATATCACAGAACTACATATCTATGGGGATTCTCAGCTGATCATCAACCAAGTCAATGAACAATACCAAACAAAAGATGACAAGTTGGTACCTTACAAAAAAATGGTTGATTCATTAAGGCGGTATTTTACTTTTGTCACCTTTCAGCAAATCCCTAGGGCTGAGAACAAAGCAGCTGATGCTATGGCCACCCTTGCTTCACTTCTTCAGTTAGAGGAACATGAGTCCAGATATGAATTCCTGGTGGAAGAGCTACGATATCCCATATTTGACTCACCCGAAAGCCATGTCATTTGTACCCTTGTCAATCATGAATCCTCCCGCTATGGTGCTATTTACTCATATCTTCGTGATGGCATCATCCCCGATACATTTAACCGATTTGAAAGAAGAAACCTTATCCGCAACGCCTCTCGCCATTCCCTCATCTCTGGTGATTTGTATAGGAGGGGTCTAGATGGAACACTTCTTAGGTGCTTAGAAAAGGAGGAATCTGATCAAGCGCTAGTTGACATCCACGAGGGCATATGTGGAGGACATTCTAATGGTCTTTCCATGGCTAGAAGGTTGCTTAGGGCAGGGTACTATTGGCCTACGATGCAGATAGATGCAGTAGCATTTGCTAAGTCTTGTGAAAAATGTCAGAAACATGGACACCTGATACATGCTCCAGGTAGGGAGCTAATTCCTTCTATATCTCACTGGCCATTTCAGCGATGGGCCTTTGACCTTGTTGGGCAGATTCATCCCAACTCATCCGGTGGGCATAAGTTCATTATCACTGCTACTGACTACTTCACAAAATGGGTAGAGGCTGTTCCACTTTCTATTGCCTCAGGCAAGACAGTGTCTTTATTTATTTTAAACCATATCATCTGTCGATATGGAGTGCCATTTGAGATCATCAGCGACAATGGAGGTCAGTTCAAAAACAAGGACCTTAAGAACTGCCAAAGATTCAAGATAAAGCAACATTGGTCCTCCATTTACTTCCCACAAGGAAATGGTGAGGCAGTGAGCTTCAAACAAAACCATTCTCAAGATTTTGCCTGAAACAGTTCATAAGAATGGTAGAGACTGGCACCTCTGAGATAAATCTGGCCACAATGGCCCTATAGAACAGTATTCGTACTCCAAGCAGGGCTACTCCTTTTGCCCTCACATACGGCGCTGAAGCAGTGTTACCTTTAGAGGTTGAGATTCCATCACTTCGGGTCTCTCTCAAAGGTCTAGTTACAGATGAAGACTATCGTGCCATGAGATTGCAAGAATTGGAACTTCTTGATGAGAAGCGTAAAGCATCATTTGACCATATGAGGGTCTATCAAAGCGGATGTCCAAAGCCTTCAACAAAAAGGTTAGCCCTAGAGAATTCCAAGTAGGAGATCTTGTCTTGCATGAGAATCCTAAGAACCAACAAATCGAGAACAGAGGAAAATTCGAACCTAATTGGCTGGGTTACATCAGTGACTTTTTAGCGCAGTGCCTATCTACTATCTCTGAGAAGGGGGAGCTCTCCTAAGCCTATCAATGTTTGCACCTGAAGAGTTCTATCCTTGATGCCCGTTCTATCTAGGGGGCATCCTTTGTATATATAATTATGACCAGAAAAAAGTTCAAAAAATTGATATATGATCTTGAAAAAAATTACAAAAAAATTGATATATTGTCAAAAAAACAAAAAAAAATTCAAATATGATGCTGAAAAAATACAAAAAAATTCAAAAAATTCAAAAAAAGAAAAAGAAAAAAGTGCCTTGGTGAAAACCTGGAAACAGGCGCCTTGGTAGCAAAAATACAAATATATATATATATATAAAGTCCTAAAAAAAATTCTTCCAAGTGGTGAAAACCTGGAAACAGGCGCTACTTGAGGCCTTTGCATCCCTATTTCTTAGCATGCATCCTCGACACTTAGCCTTTCTCCATCATGCCTTGTCCTTATTGCCTTGGTTTGGAATTGGTCTTTGTCTTTGTCTAGGGGCATCACTGTGTTAGCTTTGGTCTCTTGGATATGCTTGTCTTTAGGACACCTCGCAAACGGTGTTTTTCAACACTAACCCAACTGTGTTTTTCAACACAACCCCTGACATCGTGTGTTTTTCAACACTTATCAGTTTGGTCTTATCCAGTTCGGTCATGTGATCTTACCTACTTGCAAGCATTCGATCCTTATCCTCGGAACTCAGTATCAGTTTACACACTTAAAAATTTTTAATTGCAACACTTAATGCTTGAGATATGCCATGATCTTTTCTTTGTGTGCTGACTGATATTGATTTTCGTTGAGTGTCCTTGTCTAATAAGTCTCTCCGTGATGCATAGCTAGAGGACTTGGGGCATGGGGCATGTTTTTATTTGCTTTCTACTTGTGGGTGTTGTCTTGAACCTCTTCAGTGTCTCTTGTTGTCTCCTTGACACACTTAAGAGATTTATGGCATCATCCTTGAATGTTTTTGCACAACCATTCTCATGGTAATCCTGGCGTTTATGTCTTGATGCGAGCGTGGTTTTGCTACATTAAATTGGGTAAGCTAACATTGTAGTCATCTTGACCTTCATGTCTTTGATGCTCATGTTAGAATCTTTCCACATTCCAAGCTGATATAAATCACATTCATATCTTCATAGTTGCGTTTGTGACTAGTGATGATTGTGTGATTGTCCGATGTCTGGTAATAATGGCCCAATGATGAAAATAAGTTCTCTTACATTCTCTAATGAATGATGAACACACAAAAACCTATGTTACCCTATTGCAAGTACACCTTTGCATTTTCATGTAGCTTGCATTATTTAGACTTCATGTTAATTTGCACTTTTAGGCTGTATTATGGGTTTGAGAGGGTTTCCTTCATCCTTCTTGTGGATTTTTCATCAACTGTGATCACGTTCTTCATTTCCTTATCTTCTTTCGTGATCTCAATCGAAATTCCCTATCTTAAACAGTTGATTGATTTTGATGCATCCTCTTTATTGAGGCAGATTCTCTTCCTTCTCTCCATTTCTTTCCATTTCTTCCAAACTTCTATCTTCCATTCGATTTCACCCCACTTCTTTTCTTCTAATTCAACCTTAGGGCATAATTTTCTTGCTGATCTACGGGTTCGTGATTCTTATATTTTTCATCTTACATCAAGAACCTTATCTTTTGTTTGATTTGATCAAATTTTTCAATTTATTATTTCTCCTCTATCTCATTTCGATTTCGATCACGAGGGGAGTACCTATCAAACTTCAATCCTTGATTCAATTTTATCAATTTATCAATTGCTTCTCTTGGGGCAACCTTGCTTGAGATTCTTATCTCTCACTTTGGATGTGATCCCGAATCGACCTCATGTTCAAAGGCCTTTTGTTTATGTTTGTCGGATGTGATCATTGACCTCACATCGAGTTGTTTTGTGATCCCAAATCGATCTCACATTGCAACTTCATTCTTTGACTGCATGTGATCGAGTCGACCTCACATTAGTCAAAGAGGGGCAAATGTATGCAACCTAAAATGGTCACCTAGACTTTGGGCCCCATTTATTTAATTTGTCAACATCAACTTTCTGAATCAATGATTGTCGCATTTTCAAATCAAATTTATTAATCAATTCATAACTATTTCAAATGTTTCAATTTTCCCTAAGGTTTGAATGCTTCATTAATGTTATTTAATCAAAAGAAATAAATCCCTTTTAATAAATAAAATGATGTTATTTAATTGAAGTTAATATTACTTAAATAAAATGATGCTATTTAATTAAATCTATTTTTAATTAAATAATTTTATTTTATTTTATTAATATTCATTTCTAAATTACATAATCTTATTTTATTTTATTAAAAGAGATATTATCATCTTAAATAAAATAAAATAAATGAAATATCCTCTCAAGAATATCTGTGATGAAAAAAGGAAACAAATCAGTTAAAAGGAAATAAACTAAAAAAGAATTCCAATCAAGATTTGTTTCTATTTTTCTATTTATCCCACATTGCTTCTGAATTTGCCTTCAATTCCACTTTTGCCTATAAAATGAGCCCTCTCATTCTCATTTCAAAAATCACGAATTTTTACATCAGACTTATGCTACAAATTTTCTTGAATTCTATCATTTGAGATTACACATTAGTTTGATTTTATAAGCATCTTAGTTTTAGAGCATATAGTTTAATATTACATTTTAGCTTAATCTTCATAGTAGATTAATTTGCAAAATAATTCATTTATGGCATTGCATGTAGATCAATTTTCATTTCAATAAATTAGTTTTGTTTATTGCATTTTACAGTCATTTAGATTAGTTTTCATTGTTGCATTGCAAGAACATGATTCATGGAGATTGGCATTCTTGCTTCTCCTCTTTGAATCTCTCGTTCTGAGACTGTATTTGTAGGGGTAACTGGGTCAATCTGAGGGCCACAATACCAATCCCTGCTCTTCTCGGATAGAGAGCTGTGAATTGATTTGCAAGGACTCATTATTGAGTATCCTTGCATGCAAGGATTCACAGAAGTATATAATATTTTCAGTTATACACATTGAAGTGAGGAATGACATAACACTTGTGCATTGTGCACAATATTTCATAGTTGATTTAGATAGAATATTATCTCAAGGGGATTTATCTTCCGCAAAGTCTCTCAGCCTCCTAAAGAGAGTAAGATGTTGTTCATTATAGCATGAAATTTGATCTAAAATAAGATGGTTTGAAGAATTTGGTTGATGAACAAGATGGTGTTTGTAAAATAGGTGTTCGGAGAAAAATCCTTGCTTGTGGAGGTCTATGGAATGATTGTGCATCACTGTGAAGGCACAAAGTACGTTGGAAGTCGCTTACTTAACAAGTACAGGGTGCATTAATTAAAGAGAGTCAAGGAAATTTAAATCATGTATACTTCACTTTACACAATAATAGTTCATTCAAATCAAAATCATTTATGTTCGGAGCTGAGGAGAAGAGAAGGCATCAAAAGAATCTTGCAAATTCAAATTGTTGTGAAACCCTAGCGACAGTTCATAAAGGTATTTTTCAGTTTTCTCTTAAATTCTTGTTTCAAAGTTTGAAAAATGGCTACTCCAAAATTAGTAGATGTCACTAAGAAACCTAGTCTAAAGTATAATAAATATCCTTTCAAGTCTATGGAGGTAGATAAGGACAGTGCATTTTTAAGGGTTATAGTTGATATTGTGTATACTGAAGATGTAAGGATTTATATTCATGCCCCCATGAATGAAATTGATCGCACAAAGTTTGAGTTATGGCACATCTTGTTGGATGATGATTATGTCAGGTATAAACTAGAATATGCAAATGTGTTGGCTAAGGGATTGGATGTATGGAAGGATTTTCCTTATTTCTATGATAACAATGAAAGGGTGAGAATCATTTTAAGCTAAATTCATGATGAATTCGTGTGTTTGGAAAAACCCTACAGAATCACCAAAGAAGCAATCAAAATTGTAACGAGGTTATGTGCAACCAAACCTATTTTGATGATGAAGGTTGTGAAGAATGAGAAGGTTATAGAGTTAACCAGAGAAAAAATTGATAAGAGAGCATTGAGAATAAGTGAAATCAATGATCCAGGTGTTAAGTATGCTACCATGGGTATTGCATACAAAGTATACTTCACCAATAGAGAGATATCTGTTACTGGCACTGCAATTCATGCCACATACCATATGGTTAAGGAAGGAAAGGAATTTGATTCATATGTGAGTTGATGAGAGAGTAGTTGTTTGATAATCCAAAGAAAACAAAAGAGACCGGATACAACTTCAGGTTTGGATCTCTTATAATTTGTCTTGCATTTTATTTTCTAAATGAATTGATTGGTTTCAAGGGAAATATTTGGCAACAAAACTTTCTGATTATCACATAGGTCAGGAACCACATGAGAGGATTCAATGACACTCAAGCTTACACTGCTACATATTGGGGTTTCTTCAAGAACTTGCAAGCAGTAATGCAGAATAGGAAAATAATTCCCTTTGATCTAGTGAGAAGATACAAAGATGAGATAAAAAAAAATTGGTTTATAAAGATTATTGTTATATTGAAGCAATGGAACCTAGGACATCTTGGATTCCCAAATTGCCTTATGAGGTTTCTTCTGATGAAGTTAAATCATATGTTGAAAACTTGTTGAACAAACCCAAGGATCCTATAGCAGAAAGATTTGGTACCTACATAGATATCATGGATAAGATTATCTAGAAGAAGACAAAAGAGCAATGAGAAGAGGGTTGATAAGATGTTTGAGAAGATGGGAATTTCACGGTACTCCAAGATGAAACCAGAGTTTTTTTCCCAAGCTCCAAAGTACATTCCCTCATATCCTAAGGAAAATGTTGTAAAGAATGTGCCTAGAAGATCAAGCAAATCAACATATGCCACTTGTACTCCTCTATAACCTACTAAATCCATACAAGTCAATGCTGAAAAAAAGCATCATAGGGTTAAGTAGCATGCCAATAGAAAGAATGATGAGACATAAGAGATAGAGGAGGAGGAAGAAGAAAAGGGTAAGGAAGGTACTTCCAAGCCTAAAGGGAAAGGTAAAGAGAAGAAAAGCAAGAAAAATCCTCTAGAACCTCCTCCACATGAGCCTCTCCAGTTGTATGCAATCCTTAATGGGATTGTAAGTAATGGCCTGGTAGTATAAACAATTGCATTACATCTAGATGTCCCTCCTGAGGACCAAAAGAAAATTGAAAGGGAAATAATTGTGTACATGATCATGTGCAATGTGGCTCTCAGTAAAATCCTTGAAATTTCTCTGGAGAGTTCAGCTCAAGGCCTGAGGGAGAAAAGAGAAAAATAAATTGAAATTGATGATGAACGAAAGAAAGAATCAGTTAAAAAATTTGGTCCCTCCATGTCTCAGGAAGAAAATATAAAATACTTTAGAGACAAGCTTAGTAACTGAGGTCAAATTAGAGAGTGTATACCCTCATGACAATGGAAAAGGAGGAAAAAGACAAAATTTAGAACTGAAGAAGTGACAAAGAGAATCATTAAGAAAATGAGAAATTTTGAAGATGTGGAGCAATCATAGGTGTCCCCACAACATGATATTATTCCAAAGGAAATAGAAGTGGTAAGGGAAAAGTAGGAAACACATGATGAAGAGCATGCTTATCTTGAGCATGCTATGCATGATAACCCTCCTCTAGAGAGCATTGGTCAGCAGGACCAGCAAGTGAAGGAAGACACATCCACTTCCAGAGCACATGTATAAGGGACTCTAAAGGTATTTGTTTCTACATCTTCCATTGACTCTATCAAAGAGTTTCTTGTACAAAAAAATCATATTCAGCCTAAAATTGCTCCACAATTGCTACAATTTCCTATGTTTGATGGGCAAGTTGATATGTCAAACATCTCACCATTACAAAAATTACAACTTGGTGATATATTTCACTCCTCTACAAAGGAAGAAATCTTGCAATAATAGGTTGACAACTCAAAGATATTACAGGAGGTTGTAAAAATCCTAGAAGCTAAAATACCCAATGCAAAAAGGGATTCCTCTCTGCCACTTACTCAACAGATCAAACAATTGATGGATTCCTTCAAGGAAAACGATGTTTATTTGGAGAAGCAAGATGAGATGAAGATTCAAAAAAAAAAACTATTTGAGGCCTCCGAAAAATGTGCAAAGTCACATGATAAGTTAAAAACTTGCATAGAAGACATTCAAAAGTGTACGGAAGAGGTGAAGGTATTATACCTTTTTTGTCCGTAATGGCCTAGTACAACAAAAGTTCTTAAGGATCAAGTCAATGCTATAGAAGTGCAAATCACAAATGTGGCTGCTACTTATGATTTGGTGTAGGATAGTGATGGTGCCATCGGGGCACAAGTTGAAAAACTACACTCCCAATTACAGCAAGTGCAATATCAAAGGGAGTAGATAAAAATCCAAGTGAAATAGTTGTGAGGTTGTAAACACAAAGTTGGCATCTTTAACAAGTCTCTTGATAGGAGCTAAATGAGTGGAGAAAAAGAATCATATTCCATCCTCCTTGGAAGAAGCATAAGACATTCATTCCCATATAGTGATTCAAATATAGATCACTACTTCTGTAAAGTTTCAATGGTACAACTCCTTAACTCATCTGAAGTCAATATACAAGAACATTCTTCCGTCCAATCAGAGCTAAGTATGTGTTCCAATATGTGTTTTATAACTTTGTGATATGTAAATATGCAAAGTAAATAAGTGTTCAAAATTCTATGTATATAGAAAATCTTCTTGGAGTAGGGGGAGGAGACTATAAAAAGTGTGTATAAATAGGGGAATTTTATATTTTTTTGTGAAGACTACCTTCCCTTTACCCTTGATGTCAAAGGGGGAGAGATAATTGAAGATTTGGTAAGTGTTTCCATCAATGACAAAGGGGGAGATTGTTAGCAAATGTGCAGATAGTGTGTTGTTTTTGATGTCAACCCTTGTAGATACCATATGCATTTATATTATTCATGGTTGGATGTAAAAAGATATAAGATTTTCTTATATGTTGAAGCTTCTAATTGGGTTCTATCACAAGTACACCATTGTACACCATCAACTAAATTTCATGGTTGGATGTCAAAGGCCTTGATTGAAAAAGTTTAAATCTATCCAAGGCACATTATTGGCTACACAAGAGCTCTATCAAATGCTCAATATTCCTTAGTAGATGAAGTTTTATTCTTGTGGTTTGAATAGTAGCTCTCCTTGGTTGAAAGGTATGCATAGTTCATGTATCCATGCATAAGTTCTATCGCAAAATGTTATGGAGTTATCAGAGTATGAATTTTCTAAGTCCCAAAGAATGTATGATAGATAGAGAATTGTATGTCTCCACATTTCACCACATTAAAAAAATTTACCTTTTGGTTTTGAAGTTAAGTTTATGAAGATGATATGTTTGCACAGTCCAATTTTTAGATGATTTGGTTCACCACTAGTGGTAATGTAGATAACAATGTGTTGTCTATGTTTCAACAACCTGGTAGGTTGGTCTATTGGTGTCTAATTGATCTGTGTCAACATATATTTTGGATCAAGTATGTATATAGAGGGTTTGGAATGCATGATGGAAGCTCTTTGGGCTCTCTAGTTGCTTCGCAAGTTGATATATACTTCTCTCTAGCTTCATAGTTCATCTATTGTGAATATCTTGATCTCCATGTGTTTGCACTAACATGAATTGATTTGGAATAACAAAGGGAATGCACATAAGTGTTGTTACATTCTATATCAATTTTTTGAATGGGTTCACAAAGTGTTCCTTTGTCTCTCTAGTATTGCCTTGGTCTGGAGATGACATTTTGACAGTTTTCTTACTTGTCGGGCCAACTTGTCCTGATGAGTTATTTACGCCAAGTGTTTAGATGTGTCTTCCCATTTTGAAGATAAGTTTCATAAAGGATGGGTCTTGGATATCTCTTTTCTTATACTGCATAATTTTTCTTTCTATTACAAATGTGTTTGAAGCCAACGTCATTGTAAATACTGTATATCTTATATTTCATGGTTTTAGCTAACTTGGAGAACCTTTTTGAAGGATGCAGATGGTATAAATAGAAGATCAAAGTTTTTGAGAAGGTGTACAAGTGTGTTGTGAATTTTTTGAGGAGACAATATGCAAATAGAGTTCAGAAAAATATATTTTTATCATGAAATGTGTCAAAGATCAATTTTGATAGATCTGTAGTGAATGTGAAGACTACAAAGAAGATTGTGAGCCCGTAAATAAATTTGTCAAAGGCAGTGAGCTGCAAGAAACATAGATTTTTGAAGCAGTTGTATGTACCAAAGGAAATGAGCCAGAGGCAACTGATGTATTGAAATAATCCAATTGTATTTTGAGGTAGTGAACCTCTGTTGTGAAATTTGTAAAGAGCAAGGAGTAGCGAACTTCCTTTGGTTAAAGACCATAAATACCTATTGTAAGAGTTTTTATATTTGTGAGGATGGATTTGGACAATAGATCCAAGCAGCTTTCTCGCCGTGTTTTTTCCCTTGTAGGGTTCTCCACGTAAATTTGGTGCTATGGGTGTATGCATTTGTGTTCTTCTACTTATCATGTTTTAACTGGTTGATTATTGTCAAATAAAAGAATTTATTTAAGTACTGATTCACCCCCCTCTCAATATTGTTGTGTGTTTAACAACTAACAACTCTAAATATTAGACATTCTTTATTATAACTAGATATATTTACACAAATTTTTAAATTAATAACCTACAAGTGTATGTGATGTAGAACAGGGGTTCACTTCAACATAATAGAGGCATATTTCACAAAAATGGGTTGATATTTCAACATACTAAACTGTCTTCAACTTGGCATGACCTTGACAATATTACACACCTCAAATGGGCACAATGGAATCAAAAAGGCTTAATCAACACATGGAATACTTTACACAGGGTGTACATGACATAACAAACTCCATCTATTCACTCAAGAGATCAAAAGTTACAAATTTGGTTGATCATACAAACGTTCACAATCCCTTCTCATACGCAACATGGCTATGAGTGCTACAGATGCACCCAAGAGTGGTTTTAAGACCCCAACCTAGTACTAGACCCCCAACACACCTTGAACATCCCAAATATGATAGGATTAAACCAACAAAATGGTTTCCCTAACTTAATGTCTTCAAACAATGGAGGTTCCACACAAGAGGCAAACCTTCCTACTAACTTTCAAGTAATAAAAAGTCCTTTGTAACTTTTGAATAAGACATGATATCTCAGCTGTAAAAACATATTTGAGTACCCATTTGGCTTATTTAATCATATCAAAAATTCAGGTAGGGTTGTTTTGTAAAGTGTCTTCCAAAAATAGACCGCTCAATTGTTCTTAAGGCCTAATTAGGCTTGTATGCAATGGGGTTTTTTGGTTCTATACACTCCATATCACAAAAACCTATTCTTAAGGCATGGAAACATCACATAAGGTCTGTACATGCTTACTAAAAAATTTCCCACTCTTCCCCAAGGGTATTTTATCAAACCCTCACTCTTATTGGCTTCAAATGCATCAAAACATGGTAAAATCAATCTAGGGCATCACCGTATCCCATGAAAACCTTCACCAAATCTCCTAAAAACTTGGGAAAAAATCAAACACATGTATACAGTCCCTTTTTCCAACTTATAATATTTTTTTCAACAATGCAATAATGAGGAACTCAATTTTTTTCTCCTATCAAGCCCCCAAAACAAGGTTTCAAACTATTTTTGGTAAATTTGCTCTAAAATGCTGAAAACCCAATAAAAATCAATGAAACCAAAATAAAATGAAACTAGATTCAATACACTAACATCTCCAATTGATTTCAGACATTTATCTATCCGTACAAGCATGTGCCATTGAGAGGAACAACAAGAAAAATAATAAAAATGCAAAAAAATGAATTGTTTATTGCTCCAAACTTCCTCAAAACCTCTCAACAACCTTTACAATGATGGATTCGGGATTTTTATGCCTTTTCAAACTTGTCCCAACATTTACAAACCAAATTTTCAACTACTAACCATTCATCTTCCACCCTATGACAAAATTGCTAAATTGCACTTGACAACTTTGTGACAATTTGACAATTTTTACAATGTTTGACAAATGATTCCAAAATGACCTTATAAGACCAAAAATAGACTCATACAAGTTCAAAATGGTCTAAATTACCTTATTACAACATCAAAAAACCAAAACTAAACCAAATTTAGCAAGATTGCCTCATGGAGGCATGCAATCACTAGGTGCTCCTGCACCAGTATGTCAAAGAATTCCTAAATGATCCTTCTATGATTGATTCTTTATATTCTTAATAACAATTAGAAAATATTAGACACTATAAATTATAATAGAAGATATTAATTTAAATTAAAATATTTTATCAATCGCTACTTTAGGACCAACTCATTTTCCTTGGGAGATAAATTTAAAAATACAAAATAAAATAAAAGAGATGTAAATATTTTGCTCTTAAAAGACATATCATGACCACAATTCTTATGCATCCATTATTAATCCATGACCTTTCATATCTTATATTAAAAGGCTTTTACTTCTACTATAATAGAAAACCTATTAACTATAACATCAAACAAAAAAAAATTACTCTTAGAGATATGTAGATCTCTTGAAACACTATACCAATAATGGATAACTATATAAAAAAACTACCTTTTATGCTGATGTTAAAAGGGAGTTTAAAATACCAATAGTGGCATGATGTGATGGTTAAGTTGTTGTGATGTTATTTCCATCGAGGTTCAAACCCCATTAGGGTGTAATTGTTGAGTATTTATGTTGGGGATGAGATCTCTCGATTGTGACCTCACCGGTTAATAGCTCCGGGTCAAAAGCGTTTACTCCTCTAATAAAAAAAAGGAGAGTTTAAAATGTTTCTTTTGAGTAGATAACTCTATAAAAATAAATTTACATGACTCCCTGAACTTGGTTATAGACCAAGTAACTCAAAAGATCCTAAAACAAGAGAGAAATATCAAACACAAAAGCAATAGTTGATACTTTGAAAAAACAATTTTCATCTATCTTAGATTATTAAAATTTATCCATGTGTTACAATCATTAGATATAGCTATCACTCATGTTTACAAATATTTTCTCAAAACAAATCTTGGAATGGTTAAAATAGGAATTCTAACTCCTTTTGTTACGATATATGAAGATCCCCTCCCTTTGTAAGGTTCAAGGCTCCACTTCATATTAAATATTTCAATAGTGTATCAACCTCCTTGATTCATTAATGAAGCATTTACTATATGGTGACTTTGACTACACCAACTTTGGTGCATCTCTTAATTCAATTCATTTCATATTTGATGATCTTTAAATGACAAGAGCTCTTACTAATGTCCCATTCCACTTTCTTGAACATCTTTCTTAAGGAAATCTTATCTATTTGTAATAAGAAAAATTTCTAAAATCTTCTAGATATCTCTTGTGATGTTTGCAAGATCAAAAATTATATTTCTTGGACTATTCAAAGAACTCTGATCCATACTACTTACAACTTTTGAAAATATAACTTTCAATTACTCAAGATTTTACACATATAACTCAGAACTCTTGGCTTCACCATGTAAAAGCATAAGCCTTGTCCTCTATTTAAAATATAGCTACATGATATTTTCAACATGGCGTGCAACCACGTCTTAAAAAAAAATTATTTTTGTAATCGCATATTTTATTTTATCAAATCAATACATTTTGTTAAATTTAAAACTTGCACACAAATCTAGTGAATTAGTTTAGACTTGAAAAATATCTCAAATGTAAATGTCACTCCTTGGAAGAATAAAAACAATGGGAAATTTGTGACTCTATGAAGATATACACTATTCAATTTATCCCACTCTTAACCACATGGGAGATCACCATTAATGATATTTTTCAGATATTATTCTTCCATGTTGTATCCAATAGTATTTTACTATCTCAAGTAAATAGGCTAACCATATTTTCCAATATTATAACCTTTTAAAAAAATGACTAATTCTATGAAGAAGGATGTTAGTGCTTTCATCTATTTCTTACATATTATGTAGTTCTTTAATGCTCCTATCACTATTATTTATTGTGGGAAACTAGGAATCAAAAATAAATAAAAAATCATCCTTCTTTTCCTTCAATTCATTTCCTACTTTTCCACATTTACCATGTATAAAAAATATTTCATGTAAAGTATTTAGTATCAATTTTTTAATGAAATTACTAGGGTAAGTCTACTTGGTTTTGGTAGATACTCTCCCCATTTGGTAAATATGAGGCACCTATTTTTTTCTTTATACTAAGAAGCTTTGGTTCTACTTGGTCCCACACATATAATATTTTTATGATGTCAAGATAATTTTCTCATTAATCATTACAAACTTTAATAGCATTATATACCTTGGAATTAACATTCCATAATAATTTCTTTAATTTTGGTTTGATAACTCCTTACCTTTTCCTAGATTTATTCTTATCTTATGAGTTCATTAACAGTATTTTTTGCTCTTTTATTCTCTTATCAATTTATTTTATCCTTCCATAATGGTTGGATTTGGAGTAATACTTAATACCTTTTTCTTATGGAGTTACATTTATGCCAAGAGTTTGTCATTCAATGATTGTCTTCTTCAATGATTCTTTCAATTTTAAAATCTCTTCTTGGCTTGTAACATTATCCATATATAATTTCTTACTGCTAGTATCACTTGGTAATATAAATTTCTATTATGATGATCAATATTTCAAGCATCTCCAACCCTTGTCAATATCAACTAGATAATGAGTTTTAGGGTTCATGCTCAATTTGAGGATTTCCATGTGTTGTATTTGTGGATTAAATGACTAGAACATGTATATTTGGATTAAAATCATATATAGAATAAAATATGTTTGCTTCATATCAATTTTTGAAAATATCACTTTATCCATTTCTTCTAACAATATCAAATGCCATTATTATTATTATATCCCATCCTATTAGCAACATTCATTCACTTTCCCTCATCAACTTTCTTCATTCATCTAGTCTCATATTTTTAGTGTTATAATCAAATACCAAAGGTCTTCCTTCTATCATATGTTTTCTTCCTCCATTAGAACTACCTTCATCTTTTTCTCCTTTAGTACATGTTTTCTATAACATTTAGCACCAAAGTGAATCTTTTGGATTCATCAATATTTGATGAAATTGTCATTAGATAGAACTTCTTCATAGGTATTTTATCTCACATCCTTGGCATTCTCAATCCCATAAAATATATGAATAATTTTAAGAGAGTCGTAAGCAAAAAATTCATGTCTTGTCTAGCATGGTAAATATGCAACAATAACAAATAAAGGATCACTGAAATGTATGAACTCTTTGCTTACCTCAATGCCATTATAGTTCACTATCTTAGAGACCTAAAGTTGTCTTATCTCATGTCTATTTTATTTCACATGCTATTTATGAGGCTATTATAGGTCTTTGTTTTAATATTTTATACAGAGATTTTGTTCTACTTCCTCTCTTATTGATTCTATAACATGTGGCATTATAGACACTTGTTTCTTTGTTATCTATCCCACTCTCAATATTATTCAAATATTTCTTCATATTATTAAAGGGGTCATTGATTGTAGGAAAGGCTATCCATTTTTCTCTTTCTCTCAAACAAACCAATTTTTAACCATCTTTCTCTTATTACTTTCTTGTTAAGATCATATATACAACCATTTATTTAGTCTTCATCTTCATCAAATGTGTGTATAAATACTAAACTATCTTGTTCACTTTGCATGTTATGGGTGAATATTTTATAGTCATACTACCTTATTTTATCCCTTTGTTTTAAAACTATTTACAAACTCATATACCCTACTGAAACCTTCCTTTCCCAATATAATAAAATAAAAAAAATTACAATGAGAATGGAAACATTATGAGGGTCTTTGAAGTGATACTTACATTTAAAATTAATTTATTCATTTTCTTCTTAAAAATCAAGTCGATCTAGAACCATAGTAGGTAATCTATATGGAAGAACATCAACTCCATACATTTTGAATATAGTATACTTTTTATAGAAAAACTAGTCTAGACCTAAACAGTTTTGATCTTTCCTTATGGATGAAACTCCAAATGTTAAATAAAATCCTTAGTAAATTTTGATGATCTTGACCTAAAATATCCTAATATTCTCAAAAAAATATTCACAAAATAAGTCTCAAACATGTTATATTGAGAAGATGTTGGGTAGATAATAATTCTACATCTTAACTTGCTCCCTAGATAACTTTGGCTATTTGTATATTACACTTATAATTAAATTACATTCATCTACTAAAGCATACAATAAAATTTAATATAACATGGAATAACTTGTGAATCTTTTTTCAATACCTGTAAGACCCCACCTTGTATGTACATAATATCAACCTAATTTGTTAGATGTTTTTCTTGAAGTAATAATTATACATATGTTGGATGATAAATAAGGGTATCTATAGGCAATATCCTTGCATTTTATTTTGACATTATGTTTTATGGTCACTATCCTGAAGGTGGAATGTACTTGTATATTGTGGAATACAAATTGAAATTTAAATGGATTATTTTAAAGTTTAGAATATTCAGCTAATAGATTAACGTGATAAATAATTGTTACTTATGATCGTATTGGTAATGTGCAGGAAGATAACGGTGCTCGCATGAGAAGGGAGAACCATCAAGTGAAAATCAAAAGACTTCTTGAGGATATAAATTTAATTCCATCTGGGACCTAGAAGCAAGTAAAGTTAATGTATTGGAGGGCTAAAGTTGTGAGGGCATTTAGTTGTGATTCATGTGAGGTGTAAGTGGGGATTAGGTCTTGGAAACCCCTAGTTAAATTTGAAACTCGGATGGAACCTTGAGTGGGCTTTTAATGAGAGTTGTTGGTCAAATTTTTGGGTTAGGGTGCAGAAATAAACCCCCTAGGCTCTATACCATAGTAGTAGGGGTCAAGTAGGCATACAATAGTGCCCCTAGGACATGATTTGACCCCTGAAAAGTCCTCCTAAATGAAAGTGACGAGTTTTGAGGAAATGATGGGATGGAAGGATGGAAGGGTTGTCCAAATGCATGTTCCTCTTTAATAAGGGAAAGGACATTCATTAATGGAGGTAGGTGCACTTCACACCTCCCCACCCAAACTTTACTAGTTGAAAATTCTATATATTTTGAAGAGGAAGAAGGAGTGGGGTGTTACCCACTTCTCCTTTTGGAGAACTTTGGTGTAGATTGGAGAGAAAAGGAGAGGAGGAGAGGAGTCTCCCTCTTAGGATATGGTGCTCAAGATAGATTGGCTTGGAGAGGAAAGGATGATGGAAGAGCTCAATCCCCTCATATAAACAAAAGATAAGTTTCCCTACTCTCATTCTCCCTTGTTTATTGTTGTTAGAAGGTGAAATGTTTGTATGGTAAGTGGAGAACCCGAATGCATATAATTTGATGTTATGATATTCTTATCCCTTTTGTAAAATTTGTAAAGACCCCATGTACCATCTTGGGGTTGAAAATAATTCCTTGCTCGGGGGTATGGCTAGAGCCCCCGAGGCTTCATGATGCCATTATGGTAGGGAGGAGAGCAAGATTTTCTCATTAGTGTATTACCATGTTAGGAAATTCACAATCTAAGTTTGAGGTAGTTATTTACTTAATTTCTATTGGGATCACTTGTAATGAAATTTGTTACTAGATTTATTTATTTCTGGTATATAAAAACCAAAAAAAAAAAACAGAGTGTTCTAGGGTGTCTCAAGTTATGAGGAAAATACCCATGTTGAACAATTTCTTTCTATGTATAGAACACTGGTTTTAGCAGAATTTTGTACTACTAAACAGTGACATATAATGGTGATTATGTGCTTAGCATTTGTATGAAATTGGGATACATGCATCAATTTAGTTTCTTATGCCTTGTGGGAATTACTGCAACCAGCTTCCTAAATTTAATTTTATAGTTATGAAGGAATACATCTTGTTTTCAAATCTGCTATTATCATGATCACAGTAGTCTCCAAAGTAGTCTCCAAGCTTATACTAAGAAGATTAATAGATAGAAGGATGTATGATCTAATGTGCAAAAGTGCCAAGCCGCCATATAGGGTTTCACTTGAAATAAACACATGATAGAGATAGATTGTATTTCATTCTCCCAGGCAGTAATTTTTATGAAAGAATAGTGACCTGCAAATTTACAATAGATTCATGTGTTAGTTCCTTTGGAGAGTTCAAAACAATAAAAAAAATAAAACATAAATAGATTATTTACGATTTATTTTTGTAAACCTCTAAGATCTATGCTGCTATTATGCCATGTATGAGGCAGAAAACAAAATAAACACAGCCTCAGAGTGTTGTTTAAAAATGAAAGCAACAAATACAT
This sequence comes from Sequoia sempervirens, assembly GCA_007258455.2. Taxonomy (NCBI): domain Eukaryota; kingdom Viridiplantae; phylum Streptophyta; class Pinopsida; order Cupressales; family Cupressaceae; genus Sequoia; species Sequoia sempervirens. The sequence goes on from VDFB02005241.1 coordinate 223,923, forward strand.
AACCTGAAAATATTGAAGAATCAAATCTCGAGGTTTTGATTAAAATTGAGAGATCAAAGCTTTACAGATCTGAAGCAGCATCATTGGTATCTCAGAGGATAGTGTAAACGCAATAAGGAGGCCATAGTGGGTACAAAGCCTCCCACCATTCCATTCCTCATACTCCTTATTCCTGCAAAATAGAGCATTATACCAGCAAAGTTAAATAAACTGCAACCAATGGTCGAAATTGGAAGAAAACTTGAAGTAAAGCATCATAAATAAAACATACAATGATTGCTAGTGACCCTCATCAACTAGCGGTGGAGTAGATACAACATTGTTAACCTATTTTAAACCTCTACAATTCTATGCTTGTCTACTTGTTCTAGACCTCTTTAAGATGCACGTAGCTAGATATTAAATAAACAGACTCAAATCCTTGTAGTAGCTGAGTAGTAGTTGGTAATGATATATTTACTACTATATGTTTCAAATGCTCAAGGCATGGCGTATAAATTGGACTGTTAAACAAACCAATGAATAAATCATGACTTTTTCAGAGATGGTGTATGAGCTGGAATGTCATAATGACAAGGGTCTATAGTGATGGTCCTTTTTATCAAGTTAGATGAGAGGGGTCACTGCTACCTGCAAGGATTTTTTTTTTTTTATATAGCTTCCAGACATGTAACGGTGCAGGTTCATGCTTAATGCAAGAGCGCTACCTAACTTGTTAGTCATTGGTGCATTGTAATTAACCCTTCATTGAAAATCGTGGCATAATCACTGAGTGCAAAAAAAAAAAAACAATTTATAGCAGATTTAATGTCTTTGGTGATGGTGTCTTGCATAGGAAGTTGTTCCGGTTGCAATGGATAACGTTAACAACTAGAGATTATTGTGTTGCACAATGGCTCATTATGGACGTGACAACAAATTGTAGAAGTTGCAGAAATAGGCACCTAAGTCCCTTAAAGACTGTCTTCCGTATAGTTCGAATGTGTGAGCGTTGTAGTATGGCTGACAAGATTAATAGTATGCAAAGAGCAAGAGTGTTATTATTTATTAATCTGAGATTTCCCCACAAGTGGTCGGCTGAGCAAATCTGTTGTCAGTGGGTACCCACGTAGCAATCAATTTGCAATAAATCGAACAGACCTGTCTTGGATAGGAGTTTGGTAGAAATAATAAATATTGTTGGAGAACTTGTTTGAAAATGGAAGCATAGTTTACGTACGCAGCCAGTTAAAGTTAGAAATCTTTCATCGTCGTATGCTAGTTAGTACATCAGTATGGGAAGTCAAATGTATGCACCTATCTAAGTTATTTCAGTCACATTGTAAACAAAATTAGAATATATAAACCTCCTTCCAGGCATCGCAGTTAGAAGCGTTAGACATGAAGATATTTATGCACGCGTGATAATTAGAGTTTGATTCGATATTTGCCATATTTATTAGTACTGTCAAATAAATAAATAACCCTATTGTTATTATGACATTAACAAATAAATCGTTGAATACAATGAAAATCGAGCTTACTAATAAAATACGATTCCACTTTTTAATATACCTAATCTCTATAAAGTCCATTAATATTGTCAATAGCGTTACTTCAAAATGCTATGACAGGATAAATGAGGGAAGACAAATTTAATGATTTAAAAAAATAAAAAAAACGACAGTAAGAGGATCATGCATTATGAGCCTAGGGTTGAGTGTCATGTTGTGAAAGCTCCCATCTAAGGCTCCACGTCGACCCCTCATGAGAATCCTCTTCAAAAATAAAACAAGAATAAAAAGGGCACCGTAGTATTCTTAATGTTAAATAACCCTTAAATAAAGTAAAGGGGAATATATTCCCATATTCTAAGATAAGGATTCTATTAAATTAAATTAAGATTATATATGGTTAGCATTACTAGGATTTCTTTAGGAAGGAGATCATATCTTTACTTTTAAAAAAAAAAATATATTATGTGTCTACATAGGAAATAGTATAATTATTTGTGTATACTATCCTCTTATTTTTATAAAAAAAAATTTCTTTTCTTTACTTTATAAAGTAAATTATTTATAAGGATAGGCAAGGATTACATAAACAATAGTTAATCATAAATTAATGGGTACATAATAATTTATATGGGTCACAATAAATTAATAAAGAAAAAAAAAAGATAGAATTATATAGTGTTAATAATTTTGAAGCTATTTGTTAAGTATATAGATGTACTATATGTATATTTATATAGTCTTATGTTTTAAATTTTTGCATATGAAGATTAATGAACTTGGAATCTTTAAAATATAAACGTCAGCGAAAATAAAAGAGGTTAGGGAGTAGGGCATCATTTTGTAATTTAGTATTAATACCCGGGAGTTACTTTTGACACGGGTATTAATACATATCTCCATTAATACCGATAGAGTTTGATATTAGTAGTAATAATATTAAAATGATCTAATATTACTCTCATCATAAAGTCGATTCTCAATATCAATAATCATATCTCGTAACTAAGGATAATCTAGCATTAACGATAAAGGAGTAACGCCAATGTTTATATTATATGTATATGTGTTAATACTGAGGGAAGGATATCAATGTTAGTGCTAGTGAGTATTAATAATATTAATAATCAATAGTAATGTCAACATGAGGGTTCCATTAACATTGATACTAACAATAAGATTAACATTAATCTTAGTAAGTAATAATAATAAAAATATATATCAAAATAGATAGATTCATAAATACTTTAGAGTTAACAATGATATCAAAAGTATAACTAATAAAATAAATAAAGATAATTTGGTTATTGGAGGTAAGGGACAACATTAATATTTTATAGTTGCATTAGTAAAGATTGACATATTGTTGTTGGGAAGATTATTAATATAAATAACTATACCAAAAGCAATATTATCAGTAGCATTACCATCAATAATAATAGCCTTCACTTGTAGTAACAATTTTAGGAGTAACACCAATGCTAATAATAATATGGGTATTAGTGATCCAAACGAATTTAATATATAGTAATCATAAGTGGGATGATTAAGCATGAATATAGTAATATAACTCTAGTAATAATATTTTTTAATCATGTATATTTTCAGAATTTTGTCATTATGAATTTTATAAAAATAAAAAAATAAAAAATTCTTAGTAATAGTCATAGCATTAACTGAAGAAAATTATAAGTATTCATGGCAATGTGTTACGGCTAGGCAGTGTTATCATTGTAGAAACTGTGTACCATAGATATATCCTAATCCTCAGAGTACTTAGTGATATGCATACCTTAATAGGTATTAAAAGTAGGTAAATAAAAAAAAAATAGTTGGGTTTTCTAGCGTAAATTTTTTGGCATGACACATGCTTCCTTAATTTTACTATTTCATCATGTGAGTATCCTATCCTAGATAGCCTTCATAATAAAACATGTTATGAGGGTTCTAGAGGTCCTTAGATATCTTTGGATCTACATTTCTTCCAATAGTTTTACATAAGCTCTTATATATTATAAATATGTCTCAAACGTATTTTCATAAAAAACTCAAATTCATCATTCAAAATCAATTGTAGGAAAAAGGACCAATCATTTTTTTATAATGAGGTAATCTAACTATTTCTAGCCTTTTTGTGCTCAAAATCCAAAGTTATTAAATTCCTTTGTATATTTGAATCAAGTGTTAATCTAGAATTCTTTTGAATCAACCACCTGTTTAGGGTGAAGATAGGCTTTCCTTCTAAATTTTGCATGACTTTTTTTTCACCAGAGTATTTGCATGCCCATTAGACTATGTATGGCATACAAAAATGAATTGGGATGATGAATTTGGCCAAAACTATATTTCATACATATCCTATTGGCCTAGGCATAAAAGTATTTTCATAATATTTATGAATATACTTCTTCCAAATTGTATAGACCTGGGATCCCTTATATTACCTTTATCATTCAAGAAGTGATTAATTATAACACACTTCTTTTTAGAATTACTAAATGCATTTTTTCATCCTTTGATTAATTTCATAAATACCATGACATGGAGTGCTATTGAAGGTTATTTTTAATGGAAATTCAAGGATGTACATTTTTCTTAATTTTCAAGGGCAACAAAAAAAATTCTAGGGCTTTCAAAAAATCAAGGTTTCAATGAAAATTAAACTTCATTCAATTATTACTTTAAAGAAATTAGTTCTAGGAACTATTCATAAACCCCAACGCTTTAGCTTTTTTATTCCCTAGAATTTACATAATTTCTTTACAAATCATTATGCTAGAGATGGAATTCATACTTACATAAAGAATGCTTAAAAAAAGTATGGATTAATAGTGATTTTTTGTGGGTACTTTGATGGATAGGGTACAAATTATCAAGATAAATTCCATAATTTATAATTCACAGTTGATTTTAGATGTTTTTAAACTTAAACTATTTAGATCCTTCATAATGGCATCTCTTTATCATTATGCACTAAAAAATAGAAATCATTACATTATTAAAATGTTTGAATGTTAATTTAGATCAACAACTCTCTTTGAAACCTTTGATTTGATCAATGGTTTTAATATATAACCTAACACAAAAGAGGTAAACTTGACTTCCTACATAGTGGTTTATTATTACAACTAATTAGATTTGACTGCATAGCCCATGTACTTGTTAACAAATATTTATATGGACCCATCAAATATTATGCCACTTGATACCATGGGTCTCCAAATATTTATTCATTGTCTAATGATGAGTGACCATATAATTTTAGATGTATCTCTCAACAAATTATTTTATTTCATCATCATGTTATGGTAAAGGTCAAATGTGATTGATGATTGGTGATTCAATGTTTTCATGTTGTGGCATAACATAAAGAAATGTATTATTTGACTTCCCAAAAACTTCTATTTTCTTACAATCAATTAGAAATTAACATGTTTCATTCATCCTTTTTTATCAATAAATAGTGATAACTTAACTAATTTTCAACATACACTCCTTACTATTTACTACTACATTCGAATAGGAAACAAACACATCATTAACTTTGTGAAAAGTAGCACATCTTATATAAGTATTTTTTCATGTATCATATCATCCCTATGGTAAATAAATGATATATCATCTAGGCCAATTAACTACAAGTGATAGAGAAAATAAATAATTATTACTATAAAATGAAGAGATCAATTAAGTATTGAAAATTGTTGATAGCAAGTCAACTCATGATTATTATAAAAAGTGCAAATTCAGGAACTTACAACCAATTTTTTTACAAAGGTATATCTTGAACCAACTTCAACTCATCTTTCTTCAACAAAGACATAATATCATTATAACAAATATTAGCATTTATTATATATTAGTGACATGATCAAAAATTTGATCGATAAATAGATTCAAATCCAACATAAAAATGTGATATAGTAAAATTTTGGAAAAGATGCCAACAATGGCTCTAATTAGGGATTTATGCCTCTTGCAAGCATTGTGAGATTATGAAAAAATATCTAGGAAATAAAACCATAAATACGATGTTGGGACTCAATTCAATATTACCAAAATTTTCTCAAGTCTCATCTTTATGCATTTAGACCTCATTTTACCCATCATTTATAATCAATCTAAGAAAATGCTAAATGGGTCTCCCTTAGTCAAATCTTCATATATTTAATTCCTCATCATCCTCCATATTCATATAAATTGTTGAAGGTTACCAAAATAACCAAAAATTTCTAATTTTGGGAGTGTTCTCATCATTTTCTACTATTCTTGTGAAGTTACAGACTTTTCATAGACTACTGGATATTTCCTACTTGTCCAATATCTTGTCCTATCCTCCTTTCCCACATATAATCTCTACAAAATCTATTGAGCCATTCCTTTTTTTTTCCTTCATTCTCTCCTTTTATATGATTTTGATGGTCAACCGAACATTTATCTCCCTTTAGTCCTCATATCCACTTCTACATTGATTCCCAATATTCTTCTATTCCCTAATTGCATTTCCCATTTCCTCCTTTTATACAATTCCATTGGTAATATAGACCTCCCTTATTTTACTAAAAAATCATAATCTCCAATCTTTTCCCCTTTGTAAAATTTTGAAGTGTATCTAGATCTTCTTTGTCCTTCCCATGTCCATTTCCCTCCTCTAGTCTTGCTCCATTTCTTGAATCTATTTCACTTCCCTTTTGTAAAGTTTCTCTTCACCTCCAAAATTCTTTTAGCCTCAAATCCACTTTCTTTCATTGATTTAACATCCCTTCCTCATATTTCTCCAAATAAATTTATTCACTCCTTTTACCCATCTTGTAGGTTTATTAGACATTTTAACTCCACTCTAATATTTGGTTCATGTGTCCACTTTTATATTGTTTCTATTGTGAAGGTTTCCTTAGCCTTTTCCACTTGTTTCTTATTATGCAAAGTTCACTCTAAATATCAAACATCAATCTTTCCACCTAGGCATTATATTCACATGTCCAGTCTTGCATGATTTCCCCACACTTCCTCCATTTTATTCATTCTCTTGCTTCTCCTTTTTATAGAATTTCAATGAACTTCCATACTTCTATTGTTATGTCTAGTCTCAAATCAAAATCCTACAAATCCATTTCTCACATTCTATTCCACTTAAAATCTCTACATTTCCTCTTGTTCACCCAAACCATTTCCCATACCCTTTTAGGATGGTATTGATGGCTAGATTTGAACCTAAAACTACTCAAAATGGTTTCCCACCTAAGAAATCCATTCCTATATCCAAATTCATGAATTTTATACAAAAGACAGTGAATGATAAGAACAACATGTGACCATGAACGTGGTGGTTGAAGTTCCTTATGTAGATTGCCTCTATTCCATCTTCAAGTTGCCATTTAAATAAATTTTATCAAATTTCAAAATGTTCTACATGCCACGCTAATATGTAAATAAGAGTTTAAGAATTCTTAGGGGTCATTTCATAAGGTCTTTCAAGACCATTTCAATGTTTTTGAGTCATTTGATGAATGTTTAGATAAGTTGTATGGTCATTGTGTCTAGTTTGCAAAATTGAAAAATGTTGCCAAATGAAGTCTAAAATAGGTTTTAGATGTTTTGTTCTTAGAATAAGGTCTTGGTGGATCATATTATCATGTAATTAGTCAATTTAGTGGTTTTTAGGTGTTGATGGATTCAAAAAGTGCAAAAAAGAAAAATCTTGCAAATATTGTTGTTAAGGTAAAAGAGCAAAATTCTCAAAATAACAAATCAGGAAGTTGGGAGGTAGTTTGAGTTAGTTGTAGGCGTTGATATGGATTTGGAAACCTTTAAAATGATGAAGTATCTCGAGCAAAAGGTGGAGAGGGGTGTAAATAATGAAGAAACATTAATGGAGCCTCTTTTTATAAGCAAATTTCTGAGTTTTGACTGGTGAATCTGTGTTTTAGCCTATCGTACGGCCCCGTACAGTCATTTTTTCAAGGGGCAGTCATATGTTTTGATAAATCTAAGTGTCTGCTTCAATATTTTTTTTGTTTCATTCAAATTCATGCAATTTTGAGAAAGATATTGCTCATTTTCTAAAAACAGTTCAAAACCCTTGTTAGGGTAAACAGTGTTGAGAGAAAATTGTATTACTCTTCTTATACCTAATGGAAATGGCTAAAAACTTGTAAAAAGGTTCAATATTGTCTATTCTTTCATATCCTAAGTTTGCAGGCTGTGAATATATGATTTTCTATTGAATTTATGATGCCCTAGGATTGAATTTGTACATGTTTAGGTCGGTACAACAGAATAGATAGAGGGTTTTGATGTTTTTTTGTTGAATTTAGTATCCATCATGAAGGTAAGTGTTTGAGAAAAAATTCAAGGTGTATGGGATTCCTTTTTCAGTTTGAGCTTTGAAAAAATGACCTATACTTAAGCATGTATCTTTCAAATGGTTATGAATGTGTTTTCTTTGGTAGACTGGTAAAGGAAGATTACAATAAAGTTTTAGTGTTTTATTGTTGAAAAGGGAATTCTAATTGGGAATTTTTATTTGAAAGGGTTATAAAATGTGTTGTGATTCCTTCTTAAAAGCAGGATTGATGAATCATAAGCTTTGAATGAATTTTTGTACACTGCCCTATTATCACAGAGTTCTGACAATCAAGTTTATGAGTCAAAAATGAAGGTTAGGATGGGTGTTTTGATGAATTAACATGAATAGGGTATGGATATGGTTTTGGTTACCTTGTACATGTATAATAAAAAATGTTTGTGGCATTGGAAAGGAGGTATGGACTTGGGGTTGTGGACTTTCAACAAACCCTCATGAAGCAAGTAAGGAGTTGGAATGATAAGGGTTTAGAGTTTTGATTCATTATTGAAGGGTTCTTCTGATGAATTTTGTTATTTTTTTGACATATTTTCATCTGTTGAGTGTCTTGAAATGGAATTAAAGCCGTGTTGGAAGTCTGTGTTTTCATTTTTATGTTTAGTGTCCAAGTTGACAAGCTTTGAAAAGGCCTAAAGGGCAAGGACAGTCACATTTTATGGTGTTGTTACAAAACAAAAAATTTCTCATACTTTGACATGTTTCAAAATGTCTAAAAAGGTGTCTAGAAAACCTTCCCTAGTCTTGAATGGAGGTCTGTAGTAAAAACTATGTCTACAGTTTGGAGGTGCATGGCTACAAGGAAAATTGGCATTTAATGTATGTCTGGTCAATGGGTGAAAGGGAAGACCTTGGTAAATGTTTTTGTTTATTGAATTAGTGTTTCTAAGGATTCTAAAGGTGAGGATAACCTAGTTATGGGCCTGTGATATGTAAAATAAAAGTTTCCTAATAAAGGAGAATTGTTTGTAAGTTGGTTGCCTCAAAGGGAAATTTTAGTTGATGAATTGATTTGTTGTCAAGAACAAAGTGAGTAGAGTTGGTTGTGGTCCTAGCATTGCATCAGATTTAGTGACTAAACAAATTCCTATAAATACTATTTTATTTAGTAGAACAATAATTAGTCATTTATCCATTTTTTATGTGACTACAAGCATCAAGCATCTTCAAGGGTTTCAAATCTTGCAAGTTTAGTCACCTATTAAGTGGCTAAAATCTTAAAAGATGAATCACTTGTTGAGTGGCTCATTTTTCAAACTGCAAAGGTAGCTAATGTGTAGTAGATAATTGTAGCTAAATCTCTCCTTGGTTATTTGTATCTATCTTCAGGAAAACACCTAACTGACGAATTGTGATAGCATTATATCCTAGGGTTTTCTCTCACCATATTTTTTGGTGTCTATATTTCAAAAATATTATATGGTTTAAGATCATTCAATTCTTCATCTTTTGTTAAATATCATCCCCTCAATGTCTTAGTTCAATTTCCTAAAGTTATTTTATCTTTTCAATAAAATCAGATCTTTTATACTCATTAGGAACTTCTTTATTGGAGGTTCCTACCTTATCAAGAACTCTTATCTTCCAAATTTTCATAAGTTATCAATATTTATATCTCATTGAGAGCAAGGGTTGTTCTAGGAACCACTAGAACCTCCGACTAGTTCCTATTCCTATCTTAGTTCTTGATGCTAGAAAAGTCCTCCACACTATAAAAAAGTGATAATAGAAAAAAAAAATCAAATGTTCCATGAGTTCTAGGAACCACCAAAACCTCTAATAGGTTCCTAAGACACTTATGGTTCCTAATGAAGAAACATGCTCTGACAAAGAGATTCGACAAGGGTGCAAGGTCCAAGTTTTTGAATGACCTCTGACAAAGGACAAATAGTTTAGAATTTCAGCACTAAAGGAAAAAAAGAAGAGTCAAAAGGTTCCTTGGTTTCAAGAACCAAGGGAACCTTCGAATACTTCCTAGTTCTTACTTATCCCCTAATCATACAAACAAAAGGATCGACAACTTTGAAAGAAAGAGAATCAAAAGGTTCTAGGAACCAAGGGAACATTTGAGAAGTTCCCAACTCTTCTCTCATCCCTTATATTCAAAAATGAAAATTAAGAGAGGCTTTAAAGAGACTAAAGAAAGAAAAGAAAATATTTAAAAGGTTCCTTGGTTTTAGGAACTAAGGAAACCTGTGACAGGTTCCTAATGATCACTTAAGGTCTGATACTCAAAAAAAAGGAAAAGAGACTTGTTTCTTGGTTCCTAATGATTGAATACCTCTTGAAAAAACAAAAGGGTGAATATTGCAAGGATGTAAATATATCCCCTTATCATTTGAAAAGGATGGAGCTAATATTCACATTGAATTGGAGCTCGTGACTTGAAAATAGTTGCTCCAAATCTCCTAATTCTTTCAAAGGTCCACTACCAAGTAAGTAACATGTTTGTTCCTTATTTAAATTTTTCTTTAAATTTCCCCTATTCCCTTAAATTATTCCCCAATTTTCAACCAATTATCCCTCCAAAAATAGCTTATTCCTTCATTTTTCTAGCCAAATTTTGAATGACCAAAATGAAATATGCTTACCAAGGTTTTGAGAGAGAGTTAGTTCTAAAGAAATCTTAATCAAATGTGGGAGAGAGCCAACTAGGTAAAATTAACTTAGGAGAATTATGGTTGCACATGACTAAAACCCTAGATCAAGAATGGATGAAGGAACTTTCAAAAGTGGACTAGCTCATGCTAGGGGTTTTCCAACTATTTTTCAATGCATAGATTTAGTGCTAGCTTGTGTCAAATATTACAAACCCAAGGAGAGGAAAATAAGAAGTGCAGAAAATAGAGTGATAACCAAATTAGATGGGCCATCAATAAGCACTATGTTAAGAATACCTAATAGGTAATAATATGCAAACATTCCTAAAGAAAGGTCACAAATCACTTCATTGATTGGAGAGAAACTTGTTTCAACAACATATCTAGACACTAATTCAAGAAATCAAGGAAAGGAAAGTCTAAATTTCCAAAAATACTCAGAGAATATTTTAATGATGATATCTAATATTATTACTCAATTGCATAGGGTCAAAGGGGATAAAGAGACCAACTCAGTTTTGTATTGGATGTGCCAATTAATTCTTGTAATAAGGTATGAATCTTAGTATATTGATTGGGGAAAATTGATAAGTGACAATCTACATAATCAACTTATCAATTTTTAGAATACACGAGAATTTTATATGTCTTCATATTTGTTCTATACCATTGCTAGTATGCAACCATGGATTAGACTATAGGAATTTAGAGTCTATGATGAAACTACCCAAATATATGACTTTTACCCTCAATTATAACTAGATGTTATCAATAAGCATTTTAGAAGGGTAAATGATGCATTTACCATGCTCATAGTCAGGGAGACCGATACTAATTTGGGCCAAGGATTTTCCCCTAAAGTTGCAAATGTAATCAAGCATTTTGGGGGTTATTTCATTCAATTTCAAGGTTTTCCTATTTGAGAATAGGGGTATTTGATTAATACCCTTATAAACTACCCAAATATTCCTCTGATTATTTGGTACTTATTGATATTTGTAGGCAAATAAAATTAGTGAATAATAAGTGCAAAGACCTGAAGAAGGAAAGTTGTCCATTCCCACTAGGATCATCTTTTTACATTTTTCCAACTTTAATAGAGGTACACAACATTGAAAGATCTCTAGTAAAAATAACTATGCACTATTATTATTGTTACTAATTTTTAGCTTATAGCTCAATTAGTAAAGTTTATCAGGCAGTTGTTAACATGGGGTGAGAAAAAAAATTTGATACATGGGCAATCCAAATAAATCAACCAAAAATTCTGATGTAAATAAGGTGGTGATAACCTTCCTTCCAACTCAAAATGACCCAACACAAACAAGGAAACCTGCCTTTGAACACAAAACACTTAACTTGTCTCAAACCCTTACCAATAGGCTTTTAGCCCTCAAAACACAACAATTGGACTTATCTTTTGGAGAAGGCCATACAAAGGCCAACCAAACATCAAAAAAAGGTTCACCACAGACCCCAAAACCAAATCCCAAAAGGTTTCAAGTGATTTCTTCACAACAATATTGAGAACCATTAAACCACCCATGTTTTAGGCTACTAAATTAGCCCTATTTTGCAAAGGAACCACTTCTTAAACTCCTTGTTTTCATCATAACACACTTGATAGAGTTAAATTGTGACTCAAAACCACAAATTCATCAATCACTTCTTACACACTTGACCATAGACCATAGTTCCACCAAACCCTCCAATTACATGCAAAAACCTAGGGTTTACTCAAACTCACAACACTCGGGCTTCCCAAATTCAATAAATGCATCCAAAAACTCTTAAATACCCTACACATGGTCACAAATCCATCACAAGACTAGTTCCTTCACAGTTTCATCAAAACACTATCTTGACACCATCACTTCACATGGAAAAAATGCATTATTTGACCCTAGGGTATCATCCCAAATCAAATAACCTAGCTCCATAGCCTACCAAACCATAAAGACATCTAATCCTACCATAAAATTAGTCATTCCACTGAGGCACAGGTTTCTACAGTAGGTGGAATGACAAAAACATGATTAAAACTCCAATCAAACCCTTACTTTGCCTATACACAGGCTGTTTCAAAAAATTAAGGAATTCTCCCTCCAATCTTGATGAAATTCTCCCAAAATTGCTTCAAAAGATAGTTAATCAATTCCAATACATAAAAAAATGAAGATCATAGCAATCACAAACTGTACGGGGTTGTACAGTGCTTGGAAAATGCAGAATTAAAGTGGTATTTGATATGAAAGATTCAGTACAAACTTCATCAAATCATGTTAAAGCCTTTCAAAGGCCTTTTATACTTATTCTATTAAAAAAATAACCATCTAACATCTATAACCACCTTTCAAACTTCTAAGATCCCTCATATTCCTAGAAAGTTGCAATTTTTACAATTTTTGATTGACAGCATTACATCTTTTTGTGCAACTTTTAGTAACTTGATTCCTAAAACACTATACCACCTAAGTACATGATAAATGGTCTTTTTAGACCTTATTTAATATAAATTGACTCAAAACACCCATAATGACCTACTGACCATCTATCAAACCTTCAAGCTTTCAAATTTGAAAAAGGTGGATTAGGTGCTCCTACACTACATTCAAAGATTATCAAGTTATGAAGCTAAACTATTTTCTGCAGTTCATGTTTCAAGTATGTTTTTTTTGTTATTCATGATTACAAAACATATTCTTCAAAAAAAAATTCAATTATTTCATTTTATGTAAGTGATTCATAAAAGAAAGTACATAAGTCATTGCATGATATGAAATAGCTGATATATTTAAAAGACAATGTTTATGTAATCCCACACAAGTCGTGGGTGTAACTGTATCTGAAGATATATATGATAGCAAGTAAATATAAGAAAAAACATGCATAAAATTAGAGATGGGACCCGTCATTGCCTGGTGAATGAGGAATCTCGTTGTTGAAGATTGTGCCAGCATTGTTGAGTTGTCTAGGTGTAGCTCCAGGAGATAAATCTGCAAGGGTGAAAGAGGAGATGTTAGAGCTTGGGGTTCCATTTTTAGTTCTATGCATATCTAATCAAGGAAATACTTGTTATCTTATAACTGATCAAAAAAAGAAAAATGAACAATTGTATCCAATATACCCAAAGCAAATCATCAAGAGATGTATCTATTTTATCTAACATGTGTGTTCACTATGCAGTTACATGTAAATGTTTCATTGTTGGTTCATCATGTTCAAAATTTCAGTATGTGGAGGAAAATGGGCTCCCACAAGGGTCGAGCCCAACATACTACATTCTCTCATTTACAAGAGAGGAGTAGAGGTACTGCAATCTTCACAGGTCAATGGATAAAAGATGCATGCAATAGTAGCATACAATTACCAAAGTAGAGCAAGTGCTCATTTAAATTAGAAAATTGAATCAACAGTGAATATTCATAAAAATAAGTGGTCTTGTATCAATTAACAAGACAAAAATTTGCTCCTGCTCTGTAACTGTATGTCACCAAGGAGATACTTTCTCAATATTCCAATGACATGGGAAGGAATAAACAAGAAAATCACATATTCATGGAGGTCATAAGTAGCCAAAATGCATATCACAGTTATGTGTCAAGCATATTCATGACAAAGTACATCAATGATCAATTGCTCATTTGAATAATAAGTGAATAAGTAGAACAAAGAATGTATTGCACTATCTTTCATTAAAGGTTTCTATTTTGTAAGCAAGTTTCATCTGTTTCATAACCTTTATTGCTGCCTCACATCATAATTTTCGTTGTTTGAGTGTTTGGAGTGTCTACATTAAAGGTACAACTAGCAAGAGTCAAGGAAAAATGGCAAACATAGCTCATATACTGGGGCAGCAATTGGAACAACATGAAATACATTTATAAAAATACTGAAGACAAAGTTGAAGCCTCGCATGGTATAGTGTTTGAGTGAAGGGAGATGTACACCCAGAATGGAGGGGTCGTGGCTTTACAAAAATGAAGTATTTTCTTCATGTTTTCTCAACAAAGAAATGAATAGCATAGCATTTTGTATCATACAACAAAAAAGGAGGAAGCTTGAGTTTGTATGGAAGATTTGAGATACTCAAAACTTCATGAAGCCCATGGCCTACATGTAGGTCATCAGTCACCACATAAGCTATAAAGTAAATGCCCATCTCTAGGCAAGGGTTTCAAGAAGGCATGCCACAAAATGGAAGAATCTTTACTTTTTGTTTTCTTTCAGAAAGATAAACAAAATGAGTCATGGTCGCAGCCTACCCATGAAGATCAAGACATAAATAGAAAGAATGATTATTCATCGGTTTTGTTCGCTATGGGGCTCGAATAGAGCACATTATGTAGAAAATAGTAAAGGAAATGCACGATTACATGGAGAAAAGCTTACCCTCATATCCTCATAGAAATTACATTCAAAACCTATGAATTAAAACTTCAAAAACCTCTTCAATTTTGGCCTCAGATTACAAGGAAACATCAACAGACAAGACACAATAAAAATGCATCAGAAATAGTGGAGAGGTCGCAGCATAGAAGGATTGGAAATGTTTCCAAAATGGAGTTCAATATCATATTTGTAAGAGAGAAGCTCTTGCCATGAATTTTTCTCTCAGAATCTCTCAAAAAAATCCAAAGAAAGTAGCATAAAGTTTGATCTCGAGTCCAAACCCTACTTGCAGCACGGTGGCGCAACAGGTTTCTCAAAGAAATGTAAAGTGAAGAATGATGAACATTATAGGGTTCGAATGCTTTTACTCAATGCCCTAAATTGAATATGGGTATTTTTTTACTATGTTCTAAAATAAAATCATTTCATTTCAATGATGCCCATGGTCTTGACTTCAAAGTCAATCGACCTAATCATTTTAGAGGAGCCCGTGAATTTGAGGGTGGATTTGGGAGTTAGGTTCCAATTTTATCATTTGAGTTTGAAGACTATCATTTGATTTTGACACTAAGGCATGAGCTTTTGTGAGAACTAAAAATGAGAATATAATATTATTGCATGCCCTGGTGGAGTGGTCGCTTGTATTTTTGCATGATTTTGACAAAACAAACTATGTAATTAAATATTAAAGGTAATATTTTATTGCCTTAATATTTACCATGTAATGTAAAAAAGGAGAACTATCACATGATAAATATTAAAATAATCACATTGATTATCTTTAATATTTAATCAAACAGTTACCTTTTTTCCAAAATCATGCAAGAAAAATAAGTGAAACAGGATTGAAGTCAACAGAAATCATTTGGAGTATTGTACTTTATTTGACTCGGAGTCAATTTTCAGTCTTTTGGAGATCTCATTGATCGAGGCCATTATTCATGGAGGTCTCTTCAATTTTACATCAGTTTTGGAGTTATTTTTATCATGCACATTGAGGGGAGGATTTTGCAACATTTGGAGTTCAGTTTGCTTCAGTTGTGGGCCCCCTTTTCATGGATTTTCTTCTTTGCTCGTGAGGAGAGATTTGAGATATTTTTTTCACCTCCAGTTAGCTTTTGTTCCACCTCTTGGTGCCTTGAAGTTACCATCCATTGTATATATGGGAAAAGACTTAGTCTTTTTCCTTAGTTCTTGCTTCTTTTCCTTTACATTCTACAAAGAGAAGTTGATCTTGTAACTCAAATTGATCCACTTGTAGCAGAAATTGCTTCATTTTCAATAAAGAAAGCAATAGTTTTCCTTCTTAATACTTCCTGTGTTATAATGTATGAGTGATCTGATGCTATTTTTGTGATTCATTCTTAGAATCCTTTGATTTTGTCTCATTCAAATATTATGAATGTAGGGAGATGCATAGTTAATGTAGGTCATGGATTGAGTAAGCTGATTTAGTAGTTTGAAGTTGTGAAAATACTTTGTTTTCCTTCATGCATGCTCTAAATTCAGTCCCTTTCCAATGAAATACTTATGTTTTAAATGCTTATTTGGGTTGTGAAAGTATTTAAGCTTATTTTTTGAATACATTGTGAGTTCGAATAAGCAAGTAGATCTAGAATGTTTGGTGCATCACCTCCTAGGATAGGTTTCAATTCCAAGTTTATTTCTATCATTTTTCCTATCAAAGAAGTAGTTTATAGGAGGTATCACAGGGAACCAACCCTTTATCTAGAGATTCATCTTCACTATGAGCATACCCACAGGCTCGAAGGTGTTTCCATGTTTCACGGGATTGTTGAGCTTCAACTTAGCATCTAGGGTGCAATCCTCGTGACAACAATTACATGAGACATCAATTTGATAGTAAAAACTAAGGAATAATTTTTACCTTGGAAACAAAATCCACCATATACCTCATTTGGAAGATTACTAGGATAGTGAGAACAATTTTGAAGTAAGAAAAAGAGACTAGTCTATATTAACAATATAACAAATAAAATATTATGAATTGAGTTTGGATGTTGAGGGAATAGAAGATGATGGTTCAAACATGGTGGACCCAATTTATTTATAATCTATTCAATTTGAACCTATCACACCCATTGATTAGAGCATAAAGGAAGTAAAGGACATCAATGAGATATCTTTATTTATACTAGATAAATCTAAGAAATGGTTGGATGTCAAAATAATTGAATATATTGCTACTAGACCTACAATATTTTCAACTAGAATGGCTAGGAAAATAAATAAATTAGATGGTACATCCACAAACACAAAAAAAATTAATGTCCCTAGAACAAAATCAAGTACAAGGGTTAGTAGAGGATATGCTAAAGAGCCTGAAAAAGAAGTTAAATTTAAAATAACTTGTTCTCAAGATGAGCCTAAATTTGGGGGAAATTGCTAATAATAAGGCCACATAAAAATCAAGATGTGCATGAGGAGATCCAAAAAGAAACTATTGATCTATCCCAATAAAACTAGCCTTCATCTCAAATGCCACCATTCTCATCAGCTCCAAACAATATTATCCATATCTCTCCTCCCCCTTCACCCAATTATGTCCTATAAACTTTATTGTTAAAAACCATTTTCCCCTTATAACTCATGCTTTCACTCTAAGCCCATCCAAAATTTCATCTTCTTCTTAATGTCTCAAAGAATTTGTTTGTAAAAAAGAGGAAATATAAGGATGCAATTGAGCCTGATTATGATGTAGATGCTAAACTACAACATGGAAGTTCCTCTAAGCCTAAGAAAGCGCAAATTGCTTCAAGACTTTTATTTTTATTGGTGAACGCTTTTGACTAGAACTATGAACTAGTGAGGCCACATGTGGGGGACCTCATCCCAACATTGGATGCACTACAACTACCACTCCCACGAGCATAGTAGCCCAACAGGGGCACAAATCCCACGAGCACACCAACCTAGTGAGGGAGTGGGCCCCAGACACAAGTTTTTTCCACTCCCGCGAGCACACCAACCCAATAGGGGAGTGGGCGAACCCTAGACACAAGTGCCTGGTATGACAAAAAGCTCCTCTTCATCAGGGAAATCTTCAATGCTTGGTCCAATCACGAGCTTTCCTCCCTCTTTTTGGCCTTAGGGCATGAGCATCCTCCTTCGTTGGCCTAGGGTGATCTTCAACGCTAGTCCAAAGTTGTCAACAGTAGCAACAATGCTATGGGTCAAGTCCAAAGACTTGAACCCTAGTGGCCACAATAACAACACCACCACAAATCCAATGCACCATAGGCTCGTGCCCGCTTCAAGACTAATTATTGATCAACTAGGCAACCAATATTTAGAAATAGCTAAACTGAGTGATGATAATAATAAATATATTACAAAAGAAGACAATCAAGTGTCTAGAATCAATATTGGCCCATCAACTCATGAAGCAAATATACATAATTTTTGGGTTTCAATTGCTAATAATTTGCATAGAATAGAAAAGGAAAAGGCTACTAGACAACAATTAGAAGAATAGATTCAAATGTTTACATCCTATGTCAAAATATCTTGAATATTTCAATATAGCTAGTAGTTGGGCAACTAGTAGTTGGTCCTGTAGCTTTAGATGGTGCAGATATATAAAGTATTGACAAAGGGACAATGGAAAAATTATGTAAATACCAAGCTTTTGGTAAATATTTTGAGGACTAGATAGAATGATAATACTTGATGAGCTATTTAGCATCAAGAAGTCAATTTTTCTATACAAACAGACTGGGGAGAGACCAAAGAGCTTGAAAATGATCTTCAACTACTAAGAAAAGAAGAAGCTATCTAGCATATTACAATAAAAGACATAGCGGAGATGTCAAAAATAGACATTAACACATTGATGACTACAAAAATTATAGTTAAAATTGAAGAATATAATACTAATGTATGGATAAGGAGCATACAATAGAAAATTACAACTATCAAATACACTATAAATGAAATAAAGAAACTTCTCAAGGAAATTGATCTCATTAGGTTTGAAATAGTAGCAAATTGTTTGACTATAAAAATAAATATTTTTAAATAAGATGGTTCTACTCTAGAAGATTCTCAAGTAACCAAGAAAAATTTCAAAAGACTTCATTTCTAAATAACTCTTTAGTTAATAGAATGTCAGTTTCAATATAATGATGAAATTATTTGCAATATCAAATGTGGCACTCAGTTTCAATAAGGAATTATCAGCCATGGAAATAAAATGAAATAAGTTGAAGATACCCAAGCAACTTAGAAATAATGTATCCTCAGTACAATAGTTTCAAAAATGAAGGCCTTGATAGTTGTTTTTAAAGAATATAGAATATAAGTCTTTCTTCGTACATAGAAAAAGCTATGAAAGAGGATTCACCGGCTAAAGAAACTTAAGGTATTTTAAATAACTTTGTTTCACAATTTGTAATTAATTCATTCTTATATCACTTAAATGTGACTCTTCTATAATCTCACATTGGAGAAAATAGACTTTATTATTGTATTAAAAATTATTAATTAGAGTTTGTTACAAGTTAGAAATAAAATCCTATACATGAGGCTTAATCTTCTTGAAAGGGATTTTTAGTTCTCATAATTTTGGAAATCAAAAGGTTAGAGTTGTATAGCTTTTTGCAAGGAAGTAACATAAAATATTTTAATGGTACTATTTAAGTATTTTCTCTATTATTTTTTCTATGTATGTGGAGTGAATAATTTTTCTTTGAAAATACCTTTGATCAAATCTTTTGAGATTTTTCAATCTTATTATTAAAATATCTTTGACATTCAATGTTGAAAAGTCTAGAGTAATCTTTCTTTTTTACTTTTATGTCAAGAACTCCATCAAAACTTAAATCTTTACCATATGAGGGATCTACCCCTCTCAATGCAAATGTAGGTTGATTGAAAATTGCAACCTTACCAAATATTGGTACAAATTTCACTATCTTCCTAGGTTTAATAGAGTTAGGCCCTTGAGTCATTTATCATAGTGCAAAATATGTATGCCAACATGACCCAATATAAGGCACTTAAAATGAAAAAATATTTAACTAGTAGTTTAGGAATAGGAAGATAGTTTTTGTGCATTTCACGATTCAGTATTATTCCCAAGGAAGAATCTCTAACAAGCTTCAAAATATTTTTTCCTTATACAAGCATGCCTTGTATATTTTCATTAGCTTAATCGACGTTATCTATGCAGTAGGTTAGTCCTTAGTCTAGTGACAAATTTTGGGGCTAGGAATACATTATATACTACAAGTTTTTTTATTTACCTATCTTAAATTGTGATTAATCAAATTAATAATACCTCTAAAAATACCCTCCTAGGTCTAGTTGATCCCAAAGTGAAGGAGATATTATTCACTCTCAACAATTAGCCTATTATCACTCTCTTTGTTGATGAGTTGATCTATCCACCCTTCAAGAATGACCTTTCCCTAGCCTTAGAGTGGATTGATCTCCTTAAAAGTGTGTGAGCAATGATTTAAGAACCCAATAGAATGGCATTGTTTTCAAGGATGAATTACCCATTATTGTGTAAGAGGTGATTGGAAGACATCTTCAAAAGCTCAAAAATATAAATTCTACAATCATATATTTGGATAAGTTGATAGCTTATCAACCTATACTAAAAAAATAGTATCGATGCTAGGAATGTGTTGATCTTAGTTCATAATTTGAAGACCCTATCAAATTACACTAGAAAAAGGGTAACAGGTATATAAGTTTTTATCTAGTACTTTAAATATTTCCAACTATTAAAGATAAAATTATCTCTTCCAAGTGAATATTGGTGACTTTTTTTTATTTAAACCAAAAATCAATTTGTACATCAAAATAATTGATAATGGAGAGGATAAGGTAGACTTAATACCATCAAGGAAAAGAAGAAGCTACAACTAACTTAAGGAGACATAGAAAATGTGGAAGGCTCAAAATAATGGTAAGTCACTTAGACCTACCTATCAAGATATAGGAGGAAAATCATGTAGAAATAGTTCATTTATTGATTTAAAATATTAATACATGTATACTTTTGAGGATTCATCTGATATCATAATTAGAAAATCTATAAGAATTCTTAGGTCTAATTATGAAATATGAAAAAAATGACTATTGGTAGAAGAGAAAGGGATGGATCCTATGATGCACACATTCTTCACTAATACCCCACTTCTCCTATTATTTTATATAGATATGAGATTGAAGAGGAAGATTTTCTAGATCACCTTAGACAGGAGGAAAAAGGACTTCTAGCAATAGTTGAATTATAGGAAACTCTAATCATTTTATAGCCAACTCAAGTTGCTACACTAGAACCTACAAATTCCCTCTTGGTGAGTACAGAGGAAGAATCTCCTTATGAAGAAGTTTGTATTGAGAACTATGAAGATTATTGTGATCAATATGGTGCATCTAGATATGACTCTATGGAAGAAAAAATAGAATATAGTGACTATATGATGTAATGGATCTAGGTTTTTAATATGAGCATAGTGTTAATCTAAATCAATGAGTTTTCTACTCATAGTATTGAACATCCTATGGAATTCATGCATTAGAGCTAATAGTCCAAGGCATCATGTGAATATATAATAGCCATATGGATGCAACAATGGTGTAGGTTTGAATTGGATATCAACCAACATATGAGCATGTGCCTACTCTAATAGTTGCTACTCATACTAGATCAGATAAAGATCTCATGTACAATAGTAAGAAGGAGAAAAAGGTGGAAAATAAAACAAGGAAGAATAATGTTGAAAATAAAGTGGAGAGAAAGAATAATCTAGTACAATAGTGGACACTAAAAAATAAATAATTGCTAAAATACCATGAACGTGGCATTCTAGAAGGATAAAATATAAATGATGATGCACAACCATTCCAATCCTAGTCATTGTAAGAACAATATGGAGATAATGGGAAGAAGGAAGAACCAAATATTCCTTCTTGTAGTCAAGCCATGTATTGCATTTCTAGTGAAAATAAATTTGCCTTCCCACATGATAAAATGGACCTATCATGTGATGAATAGGTGAACATACAAAGGGAAGAGAGATTATTGCACATTGTAGAGGATATCTTCAACACTACAAATAAAATTCCATCCTTTAATACTAATATTAATTTTCTCTTAGGACCTCGTGATGAAAAAGATCAAACCATTATCAATTTTCTCCTTTTCCTCACTCTTGTTGAAGATATGAATGAAGAACTAGTCACTTAGAGTGAGGTACCAACTAATGCATACACAAATTATGGAGGCTCTTCATGAGGCATTGATATTGAGAAGTCTAGATTATTCTAATCCTTTTCAACTCTTCTTGTCTATTTTCTCTTATATTTGTTCTATTTTTTCTTTAAGATAATGAATACAGGAATGAATGACCTATTAAATTAATTATTAGTTCTTATCATGATGAAAAATGGAGGTGTCCACTATTGAATGACAAGATAACATCAAAGTAAGATATTGGTGTAATTCTACATGCAACAAAGATCAATAGGATAAATTTCAAGAATTCATCCACTTTTTTTGTCTCAAGGATGATCCAAGGTATAAGGATGATATATTTTGTCTAAAGAACATGAATTATTCAACTATAAGGACTGATGACCAATAAGGAACATTTGAGTTACAGTCCTTAAGGTATGTGTTGATACATACAATTTTAGAATAAAAAGACCATATTGGGCTACTAATAAAATTCTTAAAATATAGAATAATATTCATGAATTTTCTAAAGATAATAATAATAGTGCATGTTACCTCAAAAAACT
This sequence comes from Sequoia sempervirens, assembly GCA_007258455.2. Lineage (NCBI taxonomy): Eukaryota > Viridiplantae > Streptophyta > Pinopsida > Cupressales > Cupressaceae > Sequoia > Sequoia sempervirens. Next base: position 246,548 of record VDFB02005241.1, read on the forward strand.
TGGTATCTTCTGAAGCTACTAGTTCATCACACTATGGATTGATTTATTACTTCTTCTAAGTAATGGTCCTACCTTGTACACATTTTGTTTTGTTTGTGTTTTGTATTTGTGAAATTATGACCCTTTATTGGCCATGGTCAAGTTTAATTATCGCATTCCCCTCTCTATGTTTCTTTTTTATGGTATGCTCCCAGAGATCTAAATTCTTGTTGTGTCTATAAGAGACACATGTCCCTAACTAGATCCAATGTTGGGACTCAATTTAATATTGTTAAAAAATTATTGAGCCACATCCCCTTTATGCACTTATAACTCATTTTACCAATCATTTATAACCAATATAAGAAAACTTTGAATGGGTCTCCCTTGGTGAAATTTACATATATGTAATTCTTCATCATCCTCCATATCCCTATTAGTTATTAGAAGTTTCCAAAAATCCCAAAAAATTATAATTCTAGGAGTGTTATAGTTATATTTTTGTTATTCTTGTGAATTTGTAGGCATTCCAAGGAATACCAAAAAAATTGTGCTTGTCCAATATCCTTTTCTCACCTCCTTTCCTACATAGAATATCCACAAAATCTATTGGGTCCTTCCTTCTTTTTGTTTTCCTTTATTTCCTCCTTTTAGAAGATTTTGATTCTCGACTAGAAATTTATCTCCCCACTGGTCCTCATATACAATTTTCACATTGATTCCCCACATTCTTCCATTCCCCTATTATTTTTCCCATTTGTTACTTTTGTAAGATTCCACCAAACATTTGAACCTCTCTTCCTTTCCTGCAAGCCCACAATCTCCCATATTTCCACCTTTATAAACTTTTGAAGTGGATCCAAATCTTCTTTCTCCTCCCCATGTCCACTTCTCTCCTCCATTACCACTCCCATTTCAACATTCTATTCCACTTTCCTTTTTTATGGAATTGCTTTGCACCTCTACACCTCTACTTCCCTTCATTATTATACATCCCTTCTTTGGATTTATCCATATCACTTCATTCACTCATTTCACCATCTTATGGATTTATTTTGGATATATAGACTTCCACTCCAATGTCTAATTCCTATGTCCACTTTCACAGTATTTTCTACAAAGGTTTCCTTAGCCTTTTCCATTTATTTCTTCTTATTCAAAGTTCAACCTAACTTTCAAACATCTATATTTTCACCAGGAATATAGTTCTCATGTCTAATCCCATATAATTTCCCTACACTTACTTCATTTGATTCATTCTCTTACTCCCCCATTTTTGTGTACTTTTCATGGAATTCCAAAACTTTATTGTAATGTCCAATCCCATATAAAAGCCCTAAAAATCCATTTGTCACATCCTATTCCACTTTGAATCTTTGAATTTCCTCTTGTTCACCCCAACTACTTTCCAAACCCTTCCAGGATGCCATTAATGGTCAAATTTGACCTATAACTACTAAAAATGGTTTCCACCTAAGAAACTCATGTCCATCTCCAAAGATGTGGATCTTTATGTAAAATTAATGATGAACAATAAGAATAATTGTGTGATCATAAATGTAATGGTTGAAGTTACTAATGCATATTATCGATATGCCATCTCTACACTACCATTTTGGTGGATTTCATGGGATTTCAACTTGTTCCACACACCACATTAATTATATCTAGTTCTCAATTGAATTCCCATGATGATTTAGTGACCAAAAAAAGCACTATAAATATGATTTATTTTGACAAAACAATATTTGATCACTTCTTAATTTCCACGACTGTAAGCATTGAGTATCTTATAGGGTTTTAAATACTGTAATTCTAGTTGCCAACTGAGTGGCTTAGTTTTAAAATCACAAAGAGGTAGCTAATGTGTAGAAAACATTTGTAATTAAATGTCCCCTTGTTCATTTATATGTCTTCAAGAAAACTCCTAAGTGATAAATTATGATAGCATTATATCCTAAGGTTTTCTCTTGATATATTTTCTCTGTGATTATAATATCGTTGGTGTGAATAAATGTCTTGTACCTAGTTAATTCACTTACTAGGGACTTAGGGGATATATTCATATGTTAAGTTTACTTAGGTCTTAAGATTCTTTCTAAAAGTCTTAGTTGTCATGTCTAGATTTTATCTTTTCCTAGGTAGTTATGATAAGTTGTCTCATATCATAAGATTAAGACACTTGTCATAATCTTATGACATCTTATGCCTCACCTTGGCTATATAGCCAAGGATCTCTCTCACATTTCACATTGATTCTTTTTGCATTCATTGATAGGAATATAGTTTATTCTTGTCATATTGATCTTCTGAGTATTTTGTGCTTTCCATAGGCCTTTATATCTTGGGTGGCTATCTCCATAGGAAAATATTACATGGTATCAAAGAAATTTGAGTGCCTTTGGTTGGTCTTTTAGGAGATCTTGAGTGAAAATATTGTATTTTATTGAAGCATTGAGTATGCTCTTCTCTTGCATCTTTGGATGATCTGGACAATTAGAAAAGTGTGATAGAAATACCAGATTCTGGGGGGTTCCTTTTTTGGCTTTGCATTGTAGGTGAATTTTGGGAGATTATTGCATCATATCTGAGTTCACCATTACATTTGAAGTGCCCAAGAAAGTCATATTTTCCTTTTGTTTCATCCTAGTTGGACATTGGAGGCCAAATTTGTAAGGGTTTGAAGATTGAAGGTGGTTGCAAATCCAGAAGGTAGTTATCACTTTGAAGCATTTTCAGTCAAAAAGGACATCACCACCATGCTCAGAAGGCCCAAAGACATATAGATTGACTGTCAAATCATCAAATTTGAACAATTTTTCCCGTTGAGGCAAAAAAATTGTAAGTCGAGCTATATGGCCCAACCTGCACAAGGGTATGATTTTTTTGAAAAAATATATAAATTTTTTTGCGCAAAAAAAATTATCAAAAAAATTTTAAAAAATCATAGTTTTATTTGTTTGAATTTTTTTTTTAATTTAAAAAAAAATCAAAGGACCCTGTGTAGGCAAGGTACTACAAATGTACCTACCTGTGCAGGTACTTGGTACCCTTAGCTTCTGTGTGGCATAGTTTGAAGGCCCCACCAGCAGCCACCAACAGGAGGTTAGTAAAAATTTGATAGTCACCAAATTTAAAACTAATGACCTTCAAATTTGGCTATCGGTACAAACCGACACATTCAATTCAAAATATTCTGAAGCATTTTTTAAATATTCCACCACCCAATCAAACAACATATTCTTAGAATATTCATCGAATATTCCAACATCCACCAAAATTGGCAATGTTCACAAGGACATCAAATTTAAGTTGCACAAAAGGGTATATTCCATCAGGGGGTGAATATTCCTTTGATGGGTCATAGGTCATCAAATTTAACCCCATGGAATGATGACATCAGTAGGCATCAGTGATAGGTCCAAATAATAGCTTGTTTTTTGTTGTTTTTATACATCTTTTGAGACACTTTTAGATAAACCTTCTAGACAATGCTCCTACATTATACTATCCTTTCATATCTATTATGCAGACTTGAACCTTAAATTTAATGATGGAATTATTCTTATAATATATTAGTATTGTATGATTTACATGAAGATATGTATGAAATATTGATGGAATGTTATGTTTTTTATTATGATAGTTATCCTTGTGTACATGCTTTGCAAAATTAACTTGTTTGCAGCTAAAGAGGAACCATGGCACGTAGTAGTTGTGGGATGAATCCATAGCAAAAGGACCACTAGACACCAAAACAAGGGAGCTCCAGGATAAGTTGAGTGTGATGGTTGTTGATTAAAGGAACTTGATGAAGGTTGAATAGAATTATTATAATCAGTTAATAAACAATGAAGAATATATCTCCTTCACTTATGGGATTTTGACAAATGGTTGTATGTATTCCTTTTCCTTTTTAGTTATAGGTTGAATAAATCAATCTTAACTCTACGATCTAAATATCTAGGAGTGGAGTTAATGATTTTGGTTAAGTTGTTGCTTTGAATAAGATTCCCTCAAACTTGTATATAGTTGTTGGTTGAATCTGTAAAATAGTTTTTTTTTTAGTTTTATGTTATCAATTACTTTTAGTTTCAAAACATGAAAATATTCAGAATCATTGAGTACAATATGTAAAAAGATCCTTTGTAATCTTTCATGATGATATGCAATGAATGGAGTTAATTTCATGGGATGCGTAGAATTTGTTAGCTAGATTTGGGCTTAGTTAAAGTGAGAACAGTTACTTAAGCAAGCCACTCAAGGTATTGTTCTTCACTTATTTTTTCGATTATTTATTTTTGTTAGTAGTTATTATTAGTTTATCACTACTTCATGAATCATATGCAAGTTAATTAGAATTTCATATCTTGCTTATTGTTAATGAATATTATGAATATGCATGCAATGGTTAACCAGTAGCACTCTAGAGGTTAATTTAGTTGAGTCATTAGTTTTTATTAGTTTTGAGTCATTACAACATCTTTTCATTAGAAGTAGTTCAATGCAGTTTAAGTTGTAGGTACCCGTAGCCACTAGTTCTGGTTATGTCTTTTTACTGTTTTATAATTATGTGAGTTTCCAACAAGTAGAATAACTTAAGTAGGGTAGTTTAAGTATTTTTAAGTCCTTGAAGGCATAAATAATGTTGCACCATCGCAAGATTACAACCATAGGTTGACAATTTAATGTAGTCTTGAGCAATGTTGAGTAGACTGTTCAATCAATTAAACCTCTGAATTTCATAGGTTCTACCAGGTTTATAATACATTAGCTTAGACTCTACAGTCAACACATTTTTTTGAAAAAAATTCCCCCCTCATAGTTGAAGCTTTTTCTTTTGCAGTTCATCTTCAAACGCTTATAACTTTGGTTCCTGACCTCCTTTTTTAGAGCATTTTTTTATTTGGGCTAAGTTTTTGTGCTCTACATGTTGGTGTAGATGGTTTCTGATTTTGATGCATGATTTTTTTAGAAAATTCAATTTGTCATAGGTTTTGCTGAGAAGTTCCCATTTTTTGAACTTTCGAGGCTCCGTTCGGGCTCATACGGACTCCTTTTTAGGTGTAATTTTTTAAAATTGCATATTTTTTTAGAACTTCATAGTGGTGTTATTATTTTATATACATTGTGAACAAAAGTTGTACTTTCAGCATATAGCCTTATTTGGCTCATTTTGGCAATTGTATTGCATAGATCATAGTTTGATCTTTTCCATGTTGATAACAATTTGATCTCGCCTTATTGTGTAAATTGTAAGCATTGAAATCAAAAGACTACTTAGCTATTTCTTGAAGTGGCAATTATAACCACACTAAGTATAAATTCCCAAATCATTTGTTTTGGGGGGTTCTTTGATTGAGTGAATTTGGGGGGCTTGTGTTGTGTGCTTGTGTTCTAAGTTCTCTCTTGTGCTCTTCAAATTTCATCCATGGGTCATCCTAAGTTTCCTTTTTTAACTCCACATAACTATGCAACATGGAAAATAAATGCATCAAGTAAACTAATGGAAAAAGGATTAATTCACTACATTGATGGATCTATTCTAGAATGAATTATCCAAATTTAAAAGGTGAATGGCTCATTAAAAGTACTATGGCTCTTGGAACACTCAAGAAATGTGTTTCTCCTAATATTATCTTTCATATTGATAAGTGTAAAACAACTAAGGAAGCTTGGGATAAACTTGCTCAATTGTATGGTAAAACTGATCAAATTAGGGGTTACAAACCTTATAATGACCTCACTAATCTAGATCCAAATAATTTTGATATAATTCTAGACAATGTAACTAAGGCTAGTGAACTAAGAGAACAACTCAAAGATTGTGGTATTGATAAGAAGGATGCACAGTTTGCATTCAATTTTTTGGACAAGCTTCCTTTAGAATATACAACTTTTATTTCTAGTTTCCATACTCATCGGTTGACTATGGGAAGTTCCTTTACTACACCTTCATTTGATTCATTTACAGAGATTTTGATGCTTGAACATAAAAATTTGATCACTGTGGGTATTCTCAAGTAATCGAAGTCACAAGCTTTGGTGGCAAGTCATGGAACGAGATCTAGAAAGAAACAAAAGTAATCAAAGAAAAAGCCACGCAAAGATTGAGCAAAATCCTCTTCTTCTCAGTAAGGAGAATCTTCATCATCTTCCAAGAAGGGGAATTAACAAAAGAAGTAGAAATAGACTTTTTCTTATTGCAAGAAAGTTGATCATAATGAGCATCATTGCCATGCTAAGAAAATTGATGAATTGACTAATCTCCTCAAGAAGAATCACATCAATTTACCATCTTCCTAAAAAAAGGAAGCATCTCCTTCCACTTCTTCACAATCAAAAAAAGGAAAAGGATAGGTGCTTGTTGCAACAACAAGATCGTCACAACAATGGATACTTGACTTGGGTGCTACACATCACATGGGTTTTGATAGAGAATAGTTTTCTTCATTGGATCCTTGTATAGTACCACACATTCTTACAAGTGATGATACTAAGGTGGAAGTTGTTGGAAAAAGTTTGGTTTACATGGATGATGGATCATTTATGAATGTTCTTTGTGTTCCTGAATTGTGTGTCAACCTTCTTTTAGTCTACCAAATCACTCATCTTGGGAATGGTAAGAAAGTTGAGTTTTCTCTAGACATAGTTGTGATCAAGGATCTTGAGGATAATGCCTTGGTTGCAATGGGAAAGGCCAATCATGAGTCTCGGCTATATCAATTTTCTCACTTTGTGCCATGTTCTCCTTCTACAATAGTGCTCACTCATTCAAATTCATTGAGTAAGTTATGGCATAAGCGGTTTGGACATCTTAACTACCGCTATCTTCAACAGCTTAGCTCATAGGATATGGTCACAAGACTCCCTCGCATCAGCTTTTCATATGGTGTATGTCCAGATTGTGTTATGGGTAAGAATTCAAAAGAGAATTTTGATAAAGGGAAGTCTCAGAGGGCTTTAGAAGTTCTTCAATTGGTTCATAGTGATCTAGTGGGCCTATTTCCAATTTTTTCCTTTAGCAAGGCTCATTATGTACTCGCCTTCATTGATGACTACTCCAAATTCGCTTGGGTCTACTTTCTTCACCAAAATAATGAAGTCTTTGACAAGTTGCAAACTTTCAAGGCTCATTTCAAGAAGCAATCTGGAAAGTATATCAAGATTCTTTGTACTGACAATGGTCAAGATTATGTGAACCATAATCTTGTGCATTTTTTTACTCTTGAAGGGATAGATCTTCAGCATTCAGTTGCATACACACCTTAGCAAAATGGTGTTGCTTAAAGGAAAAGCAAGACCCTCAAGGAAATGGTTAGTTGCATGATTCATGTATGTTCTCTTGGTCCATAATTTTGTGTTGAGGCTATTAGTTGTGCTACACACATTCAAAATCGGGTTCCCCACAAGGCATTGAAAGGAATTACTCCTTTTGAGGCTTGGTGTGGTAGGAAACCAATTGTGTGGAATTTTTGAGTTTTTGGCTCTCCAACTTGGGCACGTATTCCTCTAAAGAAGCGCAAGGCTTTGGAACCTCAAAGAAAGCCTTGCATCTTTGTTGGATATCCAAATGGTGTCAAAGGGTATCAACTCTTGGATCCAGAGACACATGAGCTCTTCATTGAGAGGAGTGTTCACTTTGAGGAAAGTTCTCCTAGCTTGACCTTTGATCCTCCTCATCCTTCCTCCATAGTGGAATTAGATGATGGTGAATCAAATGATTCTACCTCACCTCCCACTCACAAGGTAACACCTTCGAAGGGTACACATTATGAGATTGAGGATTCTTATCCTTCATCCCCATCATCTTCACAACCTCGTTGGGCTTGATAGAATCTCAAGTCAGCAAGAAATCTTGTTGGGGATCCTTCAAATACTCGAAGGACTCAACCACAACATCACCATCATCCTCAGGTCTACATTGCTACTACTTCAAATCCACAATCCTTTAAGGAGGCATCAAGCATTCCTGAGTGGGATTCAACAATGGAGGAAGAGTATAATTCCTTGATGAGGAACCACACATGGGACTTAGTCCCTCTTCCTAAGGGAAGAAAAATGGTTCGATGTAAGTGGATCTATCAAACCAAATATGTAGCATATGGAATGGTGGACAAGTTCAAAGCATGACTTGTGGCCAAATGTTTCTCATAGGTTCTTGGTATTGATTACACGAAAACCTTTGCCCTTGTTGCTAAGATGAACTCTATTTTCTTGACTCTTACCATTACATCAGCTCATGGATGGTTTGTCCATCAAATGGATGTGAAGAGTGCATTTCTACATGGAGATATTACATAGGAGATTTACATGGAGAAACCATAGGGATTTTTTTGGGATTCTTCTTTGGTTTGAAGATTGCAGAAGTCTCTCTATGGCCTCAAGTAGGCCCCTTGGGCTTGGTATGCCAAGATGGACTCCTTTCTTCTCTCCATAGGATTCTCTAGGTGTCACTCATATTTGAATGTCTATATTTTGTGATAGGATAACTCTCATTTGCTTCTCATTCTCTATATGGATGACTTGATCATTACAAGGAATTCATCATCCATCATTGGAAGAGTCAAATATTCTCTAAATGATAGATTTTCTATGACTGACTTGGGCCCCTTGCACTACTTTATTACGATTGAGATCACACAGTCCTCTTTTAGGATCACTCTTTTTAGGCAAAAGTATTCTCTTGACCTTATAGCTCAGTTCCATATGTCTGATTGTAAGGTTTCACCTACTCCCTTTCTATCAAGAGTCAAACTTGAGGCCAAGTGTTCTACTCCACTAGTTGATGCCACTTTGTATCATCAACTTGTTGGGAGCCTCATCTACTTGACTCACACATGCTCTGATGTGTTTTTTGTAATTGGCATGGTTTCACACTTCATTTAGGAACCACATGATCTCATTAGAAAGCTTTCAAATGAATCTTGCATTACATACAAGGTACTCTACATTATGGTATTCACTATGTAGCAGGTACAAGACTCAACTTGGTTAGATATACAGATTTTGATTGGACTGGAAATCTTGATGATTGCATGTCCACTTTTGGCTACAAATTTTATCTTGGTTTTTGCCTCATTTTTTGATAGATTAAGAAGTAGCATGCTATTGCTCTCTTCAACTAAGGTTGAGTATTGAGGAGTTGTTAATGCTGCTACTAAGGCTATTTAGCTTTAGAATATTTTGACTTAGTTTGGATTCACCCTTCCATGTCCAATGGTCTTCCATTGTGATAATTGAAGTGCTATCTAGATCTCAAAGAACCCAATTCAACATCAACAAACCAAACACATTGAGATCCATATGCATTACATCAAGATGTTGATACAGGAGCAGGTCATTGATTTGCAGTATTGTCCTATAGCAGAGAAGGTTGTAGATATCTTTTCCAAACCATTCACTAAGAGTAAGTATCACCATTTGTGAGCTCTCTTTGGGGTACAAGATGTTTCTTTAGGAGGGTTCACTTGACCTTCTTCATTCTCTCTTATGGGGGGACTTTTTCCTCACATGCGGTTTTGTCCTTCTCATCCTTTTGAGAGTAGTTTCTTATTTTTTTCTCTCTTTTGGGGAGTTTTTTCCCACTAGGTTTTCTCCTTTTCCCCATTTGTGATGGATTGCATTGTATTTGTGCATGGGTACCTAAAATGGCCTAGTAGTTGGGACCCATCTTTGTGTCATTTGCATAATAATCTTCTCCCTAAGTTGCACTTAAGGAGGGTGTTGGTGTGAATAAATTTCTTGTACCTAGTTAATTCACTTACTAGGGACTTAGGGGACATATTCACATGTTAAGTTTACTTAGGTCCTAAGATTCTTTCTAGAAGGCTTAGTTGTCATGTCTAAATTTTATCTTTTCCTAAGTAGTTATGATAAGTTGTCTCATATCATAATATTAAGACACTTTTCATAATCTTATGAAATCTTATGCCTCACCTTGGCTATATAACCAAGGATCTCTCTCACATTGTACATTGATTATTTTTGCATTCATTTATAGGAATACAGTTTATTCTTTTCATATTGATCTTCTAAGTATTTTGTGCTTTCCATAGGCCTTTAGATCTTGGGTGGCTATCTCATAGACAAATCTTACAAATATATATTTTATGAATGTCACAACATTCTAATTCATTACATTTTTAATGATCATTTCTATATTTAATATGGATTTATAGAGCTTGAAGAGGGATTATTAAGCATGTGCATTTGTTGATATCATATCTCTTTTGTTATCTCTATGTGTTGTTTCTTTTGGTAAACTATGAATTTATAACCCAATGTAAGGCATTGGTCCTAGAAATAATGATCCTCCATGAAATTAAAATAAAAAAACATTTTAACTAGTATTTTAGGTGTAGGAAGTTAGTTTGTGTGTATTTCATGATTCAATATTATTCCTAGGGAAACATATCCAATGATCTTCAATATTTATTATCCCTAGAGAACCATGGATTACATGTTTTCATTAGCTTAGAGGTTATATGTGTAGTAGGTTATTCAATATTTTAGTAATAACTTTTTCGGTCAAGAATACATTAGATAATATTTTAGGTTTGCATATTTGTTTATCTTCAGTTGTGATTAATCCTTATTGTTACAATGATTTCTAGATTTAATTATGTGAGAAATTTTGGGTCAACATTTCAGATCATACTCTCTGATCCATCATCAAGATGAAAGTAGAGAGCTGAATTTTTCTCCTTCAACTCTCTACTTTCATCGTGACGATGGATCACAGAGTGTGATCTGAAATGTTGGTGCAAAAATTCTCATGCAATCAAATCCAGAAATCGTTGTAAGATTAAATATTATAATAAAGTTAATTATTCATATAATAATGTGGTAGGGAAAATCAATGAATCTAACAACCATATTGGTGTTATTACTATATATGGTAAGAATCTTAATTGTGGAGTCACCACAAGAAAAGGGAAGGTTACTATTCAAGGAGTGCTAGCCCAATCTAAAGTCTTGACTAAATTTCCACCCATTGAATATAATATCACTAACCAACTCAAGAAGACTCCCACAAAGATATCTATTATAGATCTTCTTTGAATTTCCCCAACACATAAAGAGATCTTGGATAAGTCTCTCTTAGCATCCTTAGTTTATATATATATAGACACTAAAAAATTCCAAGCCATGGTAGGAAACGTTATATCTCCTCATCACTTGGTATTCACATAAAAATATCTTCCATCCATCACCTATCATAATCAAGCTCTATACCTTGAAGTCTATGTCCATAAGCGCACAATCAAAAGAGTCTTGATAGATGGTGGAGCAAGCTTAAATATTTGTACCTTAAAATTGATTAAGCAACTAGGATACTCTGAAGAGGTCATTGAGAGGAAAAAGGGGATCACTATTTTGGAATATGATGATAACAAATGAGAATACAAAGGAACAATCATACTTTTTGTTCAAGTTGGAATAGCTATAGCAAAAACTACATGTCAATTATTGGATCTTGATTTTTCATATAACATCCTCCTAGGGCAACCATGGATTTATGCAGTGAAATTCATCCCATCAACCTACCACCAATGCCTCAATTTTCTATATAATGAAACTGAAGTCATCATTTATAGTGACCCGCAACCATTCCATTATTTTCAAGACTTGGAAGAAAAGTACCAAAAATTTCTCCAGGCTCCAAACAATGGCATTGTCCTACACTCATCCTCTCACATTGATCCATCCACCTTAGCTTCATTTTCCATATCACATGAATCTCTCTTAAAAATCAAGGTCTAGATACAAGATGATGGTTGTGGAGACTATCATCTTAAGCAATATTTTTGTGTGGCACAACTTCCATCTTCTTTGAAGACATATGGGAGGTGACAACATATTGATAAAACCTCTACAACTGTCAAATTTGAACCAACAATTTTCTTTAAAAGGTGTGAACTAAACAAAGAAGTTATAGAAGAAGACATCTCCACATGGTTATACATGGAAGAGGAAGAATTGAAGATTCTTCTCTTAGATCCAAATATCAAAGGATATCAACTCATTAATAATATAGGATTCACAAGTCAAGGTGGTTTGGATCTACATCAACAAGGTAGAAGAGAACATATTATTCTAGAAAAATGACAAAATTATTAGGGGCTTGGATATGGTTTATTAGATAATGTGACCCCTAATATTAAAATTGCACCTAGTGAGGAAGTTGTAGCTTCTCCCATGGTTAATACCCCTAATTATGATGCTATTGAAGACTCCCCTATGTATATCACAAAATTATTCAAAAATTCCCACATCAATACCATCACTACCCTATCCTTTAACTTGCCACCACAAGATAATAACCTCCAACTCATTTATCCCCAACTTATCAATTGGGATCAACAACAAGCATCAATTTTGGATTTCTTTGAAAATGATGAAGCTATTGTAGAGTTTTTAGGATTAAGAGATAGTATACTTCTAGGAGATCATAAAATCAAGTTTTACATTGATCTTGGTGTAAAATCATACTTTGGTGAGAAAGCTAGATCCTTCAATCACAAAATTAAAAAAATAAAAATAAAAATAGGACCCCTAGTGAAAACCACAATGTGGCACTTTCGGATCAAGAAAAAGAAAATAAAGAACATATCCATGGGTGAAAACCTTTAAGAGGCACCAAAGGATGAAGGATTCAATATCCCAAGTATTTCCAAACATCAAGAGATATTAGTTGTTGTAGTGGTAGATTCAGAACATGTCAATGTTGGTATCACTGAAACCCCACAAATAACATTCTACATAGCATCCTTGGATTTTTAAGAGAAATGTAATTTCTCATCTTCTTGGTCCTATGCTGATATTCTAAGTCTAGACACAACACTAGTAGTACATCATTTAATAGTTTATCTAGATGTTAAACCAATGAAGAAAAAGTTACGCAAGATGCATCCACAAATAGCATTATTGATTAAGGTAGAGTTACAAAAACTCTTAGATGTTGGTTTTATATGACCAATTGATTATCTTGAATGGGAATCTAGTACCAATTTCTAAACCCACTGGGGGCATCTGCATCTATACTGACTTCAGAGATCTCAATAAATCTTGTCCCCAGGATGACTTCCTATTGCCCAACTTAGACATAATTGTGGATGTAATGGCAAGTCACAAAATGCTTTCACTCATGAATGGGTTTTCAAGGTATAATCAAATCCACATAATGTAAGAAGACCAACTTAAGACAACTTTCACTTGTCATTGGGGAGCTTATTGTTGGAATGTCATGCCATTCGAGCTTGAGAATGCAAGGGTGACATATCAATGATCAATGGCAGTAATCTCCACAACATGTTTCATGAAATCATGGAAGATTATTTAGATGACATCTTAGATAAATCAGTGACATGAAAATGTCACCTCAAAGTGCTACGTAATTTTTTTTATAGATTAGAGAAATATCAAGTCAGGCTAAATCCAAAAAAGTGGTGTCACTTTTGGAAAACTATTAGGATACATAGTATGTCACAGAAGAATTGAAGTGGACCCTATCAAATTCAAAGTGATCATTGACATTACTCCATCTAAAACTCTAAAAAAGCTTTGTGGCCCCCAAGGGAAGTTACAATATATCAAAATATTCATCTCATAATTAGTAGATAAATGTCATTTGTTCACTCATCTCTTACATAAGAATGTCACATTCAAGTGGGATAAAAAATGTCAATAAGCTTTTCAGTAGCTTAAGGATTATTTAGCATCACCTCCTATATTGATGACACCAATCCCTAATAGACCACTCACATTATATGTTTCAGCTATGTCTATGACATTAGGCACTCTCCTAGCACAACATGATGATTTAGGTAAAGAAAGAGTAGTCTACTATATAATTCGAACATTAGTTTCATATGAGCTTAACTACACCGTATTGAGAGATCATATTTATTATTTATCTTTTCTTCTCAAATATTTAACATTATATACTTAATCATCAAGTCAAGCTCATTTCTAAGGTAGATCTACTAAAGTACCTATTAGCAAAAGCAACACTCACAAGCCAAATGGGAAAATGGGTAATGATCCTTTGTGAATTTGAGATTGAATATGTGGACATAAAAGTAATCAAGGGATAAGTAATAGAAGATCAACTAGCCAAGGCATCAATATATGATAAGGATACATTGATATCTGATTTCCCAGATGAAACAATATTTTTAGTCGATAAAATGAGTCAATGGAAGCTATATTTTGATGGATCATAGACTCAACATGGTTTATAAGCTAGAACCTTATTCATCACCCCTCAATGTGATTATATACCAAAGTCCTATATATTGGAATTCCCATGTACTAATAACATCATAGAATATGAAGCACTCATTACATGGATCAAAATAGAAATTTAATGGTAGATTAAAGAACTACATGTCTATGGTGACTCTCAACTGGTTGAAGGACAAGTCAATGATGACTATCAAATGAAAGATGACAAGCTACCACAATATAAAGGATGGTTGATAATTTAAAGGATTATTTTTCCTATATCAACTTTGATAAAATCCCTAGGGTAAATAACAAAGTCATCAAAGTAATGACAACCATTTGTTCTCTCTTAGACATGCCACATAACAGTCACAAGTGTGAGTTCCTTGTAGAGCAACTATTGATCCCAACATTTGATATCCCACAATCAAAACTTTTGTCTGACATTGTTGGTCCCATTTCCCCATGGTATCATGAAATTTATGCTTATCTCCAAAATGGTACTATGTGTTTAAGCCTCATGACTAATCTAAAGAAAACCTTCATTCATCGATCTTCACGCTTCACCATTCTTAGTGACACCTTATACCAAAAAACCCTCGATGGTACAATCCTTAGGTTTCTAGACTAAGAAGAAGCTACAACTTCCTTATGAGAAGTGAATGAAGGTGTTTGTGGGTCACATTCTAGTGGACCTACTCTTGCCAAAGAGTTATTTCCCATAAGGTACTATTGGCCAATCATGGAATAATACACCTACCAATTTGATAAGAAGTTTCTACAATGTCAACAACATGGTGATCTCATTCATGCTCCAGCATAGGAGTTGCAACCTATCACAACACCATGGCCCTTTTGGGGACTCAACCTTATAGGAAAGATTTCCCCTACATATTCTAACAAACATAAATTTATTATAACCACCACCAAGTACTTAACAAAGTGGATTTAGTCGATTCCCCTCACCTACATCACTAGAAAATAAATAAAACAGTTCATTCTAAACTATTTAATTTATCAGTGTTGTATTCCTCAAGTTATTATCACCAATAATAGTACTTCTTTCAAAAATCAAGATATCTGAGAACTTTGTTGATGCAATACAGAGGAAAACAAACTTACTCAATCTCATTTGTCAAAAACTCAAAACATCTCAGTCTAAATACTCAACAAAATACAGTTTTCATTTCACAAAACACTTGATTCAATACACCAAAACACAATTCGGAGTTTCAATACTTTAACCAACCCTCAAAACCCCTTAATCAACTTGAAAATGACTGAAACAAATTAGTAGATTCCTCAAAACATCAACCAAGATTAATTCCTTTTACAACTACCCTCAATCATTCACCATGGCACACAATGACTACAAAATACAACTGCATCCTTCAAAGGCACAAATAATCCATTCAATGCTTGATACATATTCATATGAGTCAAAATAACAAAACAAAACTCTTCCAAGGTTTGTCCTTACTCACAAAATCCTATTTCCTTCATGACTGTCCTTATTAGTAATTTAGGCCTATTTAGACCACCCAAATAACAAACTCAACATTCCCAAATATAAATTTCTTTACAAATACTTCAAACAAGTGTATTTAAGTCTTAAAAACATGGTTAAATCATCTCCATAACTTTATTCAGGGTATTTCAACAAACATACATTCTAAGCCTCCATTATTGATTCCAAATTAGGACTGTCACAAAACAGGACAGTCATTAACAAAGAACTCAAAGCTTATCCCCTCACAAAAATCAACTAGACAAGGGGTCAAAATACACCCTAGTACCTTTTCAAAACAATACTACACTAGAAGAACTCACCTTAAACAATCAAAACGCATTAAAACCCCACTGTCCTCTTATTTTACCAGATTTTTACCCTTTTATCAAACCTAAAGCATCAAAAAATCCTCCCAAGACCTTGTTCTCACATTCTATAACTTTGATAAATTTAATAATACTATTCAAATGTGCTTCTCACCAATTTTCAATAATTTACATCAATTAAATTGAAAGGAACATGAATTTCTATAATCAATGTTTACCCTAACAGGGTTTTTAACTGTTTTTACACAAAATGCAATATCTCTCTCAATTTTCCACCAATCTGCATGAAATATATTGGAAATGGAAGGTGATTGTTCCCTATAACACTTATAAACATTTATCCAAGCATTTTAGTCCGTAAAAATCCGTACAAAGGCTGGAAACTATGAATTTTTGAAGAAAATTACAAAAAACTATGCTTTTCATTATTCCATTTCAAATTTTCAATCACCCACACCTTCTCCATCGGTTACAAGGCCTTTTATAGGAATTTACATGTGAATTTTCAGTTTCTAACCAACTTTGAATGACCTAAGACAAATATGTCTCTTCACCTTCCTTGTTTGCACTTTTACACTTTTACAATTTTGTAATTTGTGACAACTTTCTCTTTGCATACATTGGTATCTTTTGCATTTTTTATTCAAATAACCTCCTAATCACCTAGACACATAATTAATGACTTAAATAATCCTTATTACAAGTTAAAACATCAAATTGAGTCAAGTTCTCAAACTTTCCACAAGGAGGTATATTTTTTGTCAAGGTGCTCCTACACCATTTGCTCTAAATTCCATATCCAAGATTGCTTCTCCAAAACCTATTACCCCTAGAAAAATGGCCAATACAAGGCATCTAAATGAACCATTATCAAAATCCTAAAGAAGATAGTAAATTATGTTGGGCATGATTGGTATCTCCAACTAAATCTTACTTTATGGGCCTATCATACTAGAGTTTGAAACCCTACCAATGCTACACCATACTCCCTAGTACTGAAGCAATCTTGTCTATTGAGGTCAAAATTCCTTCATTAAGAGTCTTGTTGCAACACCTTATTGATGATTAAAAATATAGAGTCTCAAGACTACATGAGCTGGAAATACTCAATGAATGATGCCTTCATGTACTTAATCATCTACAAGCCTACCAAAATCATCTTCATTGTAGATACAGCAAAAAAATCAAGGACCAAAAATTCCAAGTGGGAGACCTAGTCCTTAAGGAGAAACAAAAGAATCAAGTGGATCAATACAAAAAAGGCAAGTTTGAACCAAATCAATTGGGACCATATGTAATTACATCAAGCTAAGGCTCAGGAGCCTATCAACTAGCTACACCTGAAGATGATCCTTTACATGATCCTATCAAAAACAATCATCTCAAGCAGTTTTATGCTTAAACCCTTCAAGTATCCTATTTGAAAAAATATATATATATAGTAAAGATAAAAAAAATCCTCTAGTAAAAACCACTTTGATGGTGCTTTAGATAAGTACCTTGGTGAAAACTTGGAAAACATATGCCTTATGTAATAAGAACCATCTACCATCTATTGAGATTCTCTTCCATATCCATCCATCCATAATTAAATTTACCATCTCATCCATATCCATCTATTGATCCATCACATTCTAGCCTACATACCTAACATGGCTTGGAAATCAATTAGTATCTAGCATTACTCCTACCACCTAGTATCATCCTAGGGTCATCTCATTTAAATTGGAATAAAACAATCCTATGTCATATTGGGGTCATTTTTCCTGAACCCTTATTTGGATTAGATCTTTGTTCATTATCCAAATATCCTGAAAATTCCAAAAACATCTAAATATATTGAAAATTCCAAAAACATCCAAATATCTTGAAAATTATAAAAACATCCAAATATCCTAAAAATTCTAAAAGCATCCAAATATCTTGAAATTTTCCAAAAACATCCAAATATCTTGAAAACTTAAAAAAAAAAACTCAAAAATATCAAAAATCCAAAAACAACCTCAAATATCCTAAAAATTTCAAAAAAAATCAATAGTTTCAAAAAATGCATCATCTTAGTTTTCCCATCCACAATAAAATGTCATCCATAATAAATCTAGCATCACCCTCATCTTTAACAATGCAAGCAAAATCAAATGCAACAATCATCAAAACACGAACATACACAAAAAATTGCAAGTCTTGACCAAAAGTTGAAACAAACTCATAGCCTACATTTCAATTGACTAAATCATCTAAATCAACATCAACATCCTAGCATGTGCCTTATGGATATATTTTTCCTACAATAGGTATTGTGTGGTCGATTTTGTGAGCGTTAAGTATGTAGAAACGAATGAATCAATCACACCAATAAGACATTATATCAAAACAGAATATTAAAGTAATAAAGATTGCAAACTCAGTATCTTGTTATCGATGTCGTCCTATCGTCCTCTATCTTCAGTATTTTCATTGATTCTAGCTAGCTCTCAGATTGTATGCTAGGCTCAATGAACAGTCCTCCTAAAGAACGAGATTGAATATGAAATGCATGTAATGCTTAAGCTAAGACATGATTGCTGAAAATGAAAGACTATTGATGATGCTATGAATAATAAAACTAGAATGCTATAATGCTAGAATGCAATTAATCTCCAATTATTCTTATATGTGTTGTGTATGTGTGTGTCTAACCCTTGCTTGGATTGGTTGTGCTATTTATAGAGTTTTTTAAAAGCTTCTGATTGGTTGATATGATCAATGATTGTGAAAATTTCTGGCAGATCTAACGATTGAGGATGGATAAGACTGAAGAAAAATAGAAGAAAGCAAAAAGCAAGATTTGTTTTCTTTTTCTGTAAAAGAGGTAAGATAAGATGATGAAGATGATTTGTTAAAAATCATCTTTTTGCAAGATTATGGAAATATTTTGAAGAAGATAAATAATGAATTATTGAATTCAATTATTTATTTATGGGTGACACTGGGATTCTTCTTAAAATAGAATATTTACCCTAGATTTGAAGAATAATGGAAGATTTCATAATTAAATAGAATATTTAATCATGATTCTGAAAAGATATGGAAGATATTCAATTAAATAAAGATATTCAATTAAATAAAGATATTTAATTAAACTTTTTAAGAAATGGTGTGTAAACGAAATTAATTAAATAAGATATTTAATTAACTAGAAGAAAGATTTGAAAAGAAATATTTAAATTTAATTAAATCCAAAAAGACTTAATTAGATTTAAAAAGTGATAATTAATTAAAATAAATAAAGTGTATTTATTTAATTAATCAAGTGGACATTTGAATATGAAATAATTAAATAAAAGTCAGTTTATTTAATTATGACAGAAGAATAAAATGAATGAACTATATAATTAAATTAATTAAATTTAATTATATGTAGAAGACTTTAGAGAAATTAATTCAATAATAAATATTTAATTAAATGCCAGGATTAATTAGATATGACCAATTTTATGCATCTACAGGTATCATCTTGGATAACATCTACAACTAACCTCTCTGGCAAGAGATGTGATAGCTTTGATATGTTTTTCAATCAGTCTTTTCTTTTAATATTATCTTTTTTGTCTCATTCCATCACTCACTCGAAGCTACCTTGATTTTCAATATCTTGGTATGTATAGAGGAGTACATAATATGGCATATTCATAGCTTTCATTTTTTGTGTTTATGGGATATTCTTGTAATACGACCATGGTGAATACTTTCCTTGTGTGTGAAAGGATAGTCTTAGGAAATACTACGACCTTTTTATACTAGGTTCTTCATACCTTTTATGCATAATTCCTAACTTGCTTTGAGGTTACATTCTCTCACATGATCAAACAAGGTTTTCATATGTCAAGTATGAACAAGGATACTCCTTTTTTTATAGAGTTAAATTCCATACAATAGATACAATGTCACCCTGGTTCTTCATACTTTGGTGTATAGTGTCTATTTGATATATCAAAATAAGGATTTCTATACATTATTTAGAATAACCTAAAGCAAAAGATAAATCATCTCTCCTATCTAATCTCATCTCAAATCCGAATCAAATCAATAATCATAGATTTCATGATATTTGATCATCATATCCATTCTTTATCCATACATCAAATCATCTATAATTTCTTTTATCATAATTATCATACTAAAAAATCTATCTAAACACAAAAATATCCATCACATCCTACATCAATAGCTCATTAGTAGCATCGCATATCATATATCTCACATAGTCATCATATATATCATCAAAAAAAAACCAAGCATCCATTATCATTAGCACCATCATAACATCATAATCCATAGCATAACATCATAGCATATATCATATCATCACATCATGCATCCATAAGATCCATAAATCTATAGCATAAAATATGTAAGAACCCTTGCTTATTCTGCCCTAAATTTTTCAGTTTGTGTTGTTTGACATTTTGTCAAACACTTTGCATGTAATCTAGTTTTTTGAATATGTTGATGCTTTTGGATGTCTATTTGTGATTTATTCTTTATGTTTTGATGAGAAATGACATAAAATAACACCATACAAACATATATTGAAACACAACAAGATAGATCCTAGAAATCTTTTTATTTCTCCTTGAAAGCAAAGTATATCAGACTTATCAAAGTTTTGATCTGAGTACAATAGTAAGCCATACAAGTCTGATTTTCACACCAAAATGAAGACTATTGATAATGAAAACATACTTAGTTACAATGAAGTGATATTGGACAATAAGAGAAATGATGTGAAGAAGATAATTGCTAGAAATGGACTGATTTTCTAAGTATTTTCAAACTAGCAACTCCTCAAATGCAAATTTGGAAATGCATCTCCCAAACAATGCCTTTAGCGATGACCAAATCCTCTCCAATGCAAATTGGCTAGGGAATATATGAAACCCTAGGTTGAAATATGTCCAAATGATTTCAAATGTAGCCTCCAAACCCTAGATTTTTTAGTCTAAAATATTAATACTGAAATCTAAAACTGAAATCTGTAATTTCCTCCAAACCCTAGCACACAAAATAGGAGAAAAATCATATAAAATCAGGGACAGCTCTAAAAATCCTAAAACCACCTTCAAATGATGCTAAAAATTCCCTAGATTTGTCCGCCCAAGATAGAAAATGCATAAGAAGTCTTTGACACTTCAAATCTACAATTTAGCTCCAAAAATGGATTCAAACCCTAGCTGGATGTTACACCCCAATTGTGTAATTACTATTTACTCTTACTACATAGGGTTAATATGAATATAAAGTGAATTATGGAGATGAATAAATTGTGCTTGTACCTTGTTATCAATATGAATGTTATTTCATGGAAAAGTATTGCATATATGTGAATGGATAGTTATTGAATTATTATTCTAACTTTGGATATGTTTTACGTATATTGCATTTGTTGTGAACAATTGATTGTTATGCACATGTGTTATTGGATGCAAGTATATGTTCCATTCCTCTAGGTGGAGGGGAAGTATCACTCAGGAGAAGATCTTGGTGGAGCAACCGGTAACATAAACTATCTAAGCATACACACACCACAATAGAATGATTGAGTTGAGTTGGTTTGTGGGAAGTTGGTAAGTCATCCTTAGTTGATGTGTTAGCATTAGTAGATTATTGTTTACTATTGTGTTAATTATTGGGAGATTTTTATCTACTAGGCTTTGGAGATCTTTCTTGTACTATTACGATTATATTGATAAGAGGGATGTACGTGGAGTATGTGTATATATATGCACATACATGTCAATGGGATCTAACAACATGTAGATGCACATGTATATATGTACTACACATAAATACTTATCAATATGATGGTAATTATGAATGGCTATGTGTGAATCGAATGTGAACATATATATTGTATAGTATATGTTTTGTCCCATTGGGTTTTTATTCTCTACCCCATTCATTGCATTTGTACATGGGTACCTGATTTGGCCTTGTTGTCGGGACCCATTCATGCTTTCTTGAATTCATCCTAGCATTAGGTGCATGATTTTTTAGTCTCCCTAAGTTGCACTTATGGGGGGGTGTTAGTGTAATTAATTAATTATTTAATTACACTTGCATAAGTTTACTTAGGTAATATTTTAATTCCTAGGTTATAATTAGTCATCCTTATCTTGTTGAGCTATCTTTTTGCTCAAGATAAGATTAGGGTTGTGCATGCTTTCCTTTATAAGCAAGCCTCATCTCTTGTAATTATTGTATTCTAAATATATTAATTTGCACATCTTCATGCAAACATCTCTACTTTTTTGTCCTACTCTTGTGGAAGGTATTTTTTGGTTTGCATTATTATGATTCCGCCTGAGTCCTTCAATGACTCTCATTTGGTTTCTTGTAAATAGAAGTATCTTTCATTTCTTTTCGGTTTTAGGTTCCAGTGTTACTCCACAGTGTTCTTCCAATGCTTCTTTGCAGTAAGTCATCTCATTGTAGGGGGATTTTGTCCCACTGGGTTTTTCTTCTCTTCCTCATTCATTGCATTTGTACATGGGTACCTGATCTGGCCTTGTTGTTGGGACCCATTCATGCTTTATTGCATTCATCCTAGCATTAGGTGCATGTTTTTTTAGTCTCCCTAAGTTCCACTTATGGGGGGGTGTTAGTGTAATTAATTAATTATTTAATTACACTTGCATAAGTTTACTTAGGTAATATTTTAATTCTTAGGTTATAATTAGTCATCCTTATCTTGTTGAGCTATTTTTTTGCTCAAGATAAGATTAGGGTTGTCCATGCTTGCCTTTATAAGCAAGCCTCATCTCTTGTAATTATTGTATTCTGAATATATTAATTTGCACATCTTCATGCAAACATCTCTACTTTTTTGTCTTACTCTTATGGAAGGTATTTTCTGGTTTGCATTTCAGATCTTGGTTTCTAATAGTATATACACATATCCATATGTATATATGTATCAATACACGCCTACATTGGTAAATGGACACGATCGTACGAATGTATCAATATAGATATACATACACATACATGTATATATGCATACATTCAATATATTGTGATTATATGCAAATACTATCTTTTTTTTGTATTCAATATAGTTGAAAAGGAAACAGTATAGTAATGAGAGCAGATTATAAATTGTTTTGGGGCCACTGCTTCAGCCCATAATTAGATAGCTGAAATTTTTACAAAATATGAAATTGCATCATTAGAGCAGCACTATAAATGTGTAGCATTACATAAACTTTCTACAGCCATTAATATTCCTATTGACTTATCTTTTGCTATTATTTAAGTCTTTGTTTTTCAAGTAGATACTTCTCTCAGAATTGCAGCCATCTCTATGATCTAGCCACTGCTTTACAAACGCCAATTTCTGATTATTGCTTTTAGATTTGTCTTCCACCTTCAGATTCTGGAATTTCTCCTTTGCTGCCTGGTAGCTGATGGAAACAGATATTACAGATAATCGGATACTTGTTGCAATCCACATTTGGAAGTTTTTGCATCAACAGCAACCATCTAAAAGCAACCTTCTTGGGTTCCAGGGTGTTGTTCCAATTATGGTTGAATATAAAATTCCAATCTTTATCATTTAAGCTTAACTTCCATCTCTGGTTCAAGCCTTCTGACAAAACAAGGTTACTATCTAGAAGCCCATAAATCTCTTTAGCTTTTATACCTACAATGTTGTTATTTTCCAGCCAGTTAAGATCAAGCACATTATTCTTCCTACCATCCATGTTGACCGGGGGGACAACCATGTTTTTCTTAATAGTATCAAAGGTTCTTTTATGCATTTGAGGTAAGTCAAACTCAGCTCTCAGGGTATCCCAACACTTCAGCCTATCCTTTATCAAGATTTGATCAAAATGAGACAAACCTTTTTGGTTCCAAGATTTAGCAGAGCATCCCTGTAACAAAGCCAGAGGCTTGTCATTGTGGAATACATTCCACCAAATGGATCTATCTAAGAAGATCTTATTTATCTCAATATCAATTTGACATTTTTTAATGATTTTATCTTTAGAGTATTCCCAAGCTTTCCACATACTTTTAAACACCCTGGACCCAGCAGGGGTTGTTGCAAACTCGCCAAAGATCAAGTCACAAAGAGGTAAATGCTTCCAGGTCTTGGCCTTTTTTGGTGTAGCAAGCTTAATATTGTTTCTAACTAAAACTTTCCAAGGCTCGTTTCCTATGAGAGCCTTACAAATCCACTTTACCACCAGGGCCAGGCCTTGTTGTTTAAGGTTCTTGAGCCCAAGGCCCCCCAGATGCTTATCCATATAGCAAATCTCCCACTTTATTGCATGCCATTTCTTATTACCTTCGCCATCAGACCATAAGAATTGTCTGATTTTCTTTTGAATTTCTTCAACTTGATAACTGTTAAAGAGCCAAGCAGAGGAGTAGTAAATCTTATAAGATGCAAGAATTTTTTGACACACCTGAGCCCTTCCTACCAAGGAGAGGTACTTATTATTCCAATTGTTCAGCTTTTTCTCAATCTTTCCCTTCACCCACTCCCACATGCTTCTCAAGTTGGGACTGACAGCGAAAGGGATCCCCAGGTATCTTACAATTTTACTCGGTCCCCCCCATTGCAGACCCAGCCTATCAAACCAAGGAGGATTAGTTTCCTCCCAGCTCAGCATAATAGACTTGGCTTTTGAGATCCTAGAGCCAGTAGCTTTTTCCAAGAAATCAAGTTTGCACATGAGATGTCTCACATTTTCCTCTTCCAGCTTAACCATAAGGGTTGTGTCATCAGCAAACTAGAGGTTAATTAGTTCCTCATTATTAGGAAGGACAAGGCCATTTACTTTGGGTGTAAGATGGTTATCTCTGAGGATATAATGCATAGCATCAGCAGCTATCACAAAAAGTGTAGGGGCAAGGGGATAGCCTTGCCTTATGGATCTCTGCAACTCAAACTCTTCAGTCAAGCACCCATTTATCTCAATTTGAGCATTAGCATTCTTCATAAGAGTTTCAATCATTCTACAAAATTCCTTAGGGAAGCCAAAAGCCTTCAAGGACCATCAAAATGAATGGCCACTCAATCCTATCATAAGCCTTTTCAAAGTCCACCAAGAGCAGACCCACATTTTTCCCTGACGTTCTTGCCCATTCCATCGCCTCCCAACTTGTTAGGAGGTTTTCCAGAATATATCTCCCCTTGATAAAACCTGTTTGTGTACTGTTGATTATTTTTGGAAGCAATCCTACCAACCTTAAAGCTATAGCCTTCACAAAAATTTTGTAGGAGACATTTAGCAAGGTTATAAGTCTCCAATTTTTAACAAGCACCTTGTCTCCCTCTTTAGGGATTAGTTTAATAATACCTTTATTAATTTTTCTACCAAGAGAGCCCACCTTGGTAGCTTCAGTGTAAACACTAAGAAGATCCTCAGTTACCCAGTCTATATTCTTCTTATAGAATTCAATAGGGATTCCATCCACCCCCGGGGTCTTATCATTATTCAATGCAAGGATTGTTGCCTTAACTTCTTCCAAGGAGAGGGGTCTGCCCAGCTAGCTAGCTTCTTGCTCAAAGAGTTTTTTGGTAGTAAATTTTTGCAATATTCCCTTGCCTTTTGGCTTTGAGCATTTTTTCCTTCTAAAGAATTTTTTTTTTTGTAGAATTGGAGAAAGCAGCTCTGAATATCCTCAGGGTCCTTGCTCAGGTTGCCATTTTTCCAAATCACATTAACCTTTTCTTTGGCCTCCTTGTTTTTTAGACAATTGAAGAAGAATTTTGAACCTCTATCCACTTGAGAGGCCCAGTTTAGTCTTTCCCAAGTTTTGATGCCTTGGTCCTTTAGCATCTGGACTTTTCTCAGCTCCCCCTTCATAGCTACTAACACCTCATTTAGGGAGGTACTTTTTGGATTCTCTTGCAGGTCAGCTTCAGCTTTTAGGAGGTTCTCTTGCAATAAGTTCTCTTTTTTCCTTAGGTCCTTTGCCTTCTTCTAACAAATTGTTTGAAAGATCTTCTTCCAGGCTTCCACATTGGAATTCCATATTTCCATGTGTGAAAGCCCCTTATGCATCCATTTGTTAATTTCTTTAACTGTAAAAATGGCATCACAGCAATCCTCATCTTCTAGCAAATTAGTATTCAACAAGATTTTTTCCTCTTTTTTTCATATTGGTAGGTTGGTCATTTTCCAGCAAAACTTTGACCGAGACGGGGTGATGATCTGAGAGAGTCCAAGGGGTCACTTTGACCCTGGTATTGGACTCCCCCACATTATCAAACTGAATAGCCTCCTTGTTCGCATAAAACCTATCCAATCGGCAATAAATTCTTTTCACTCCCTTTTGGAAGTTGTACCATGTAAACCAAATATTTTTCTTTTCTTTTCTAAGCCCTTCTACGAGGTCAAAGAGCTGAAGCTTATTTTTCATTTTATACCAGAAAAATTTCTCATTGGCTTTCCAGCCCATATCACAACCACCCAACTTGTCTTCAGGGTTTTCTACCATATTAAAGTCTCCCCCAATGATCCAAGGGACCTCCAGAAGATCACTTAGCCAATTCTAGAGAACACACCTATGCCTATAGTCATTAGGTGCATACACTGAACAAATACCAAACTTAAGGTTATCTTTTTCAATCAAGATCCACATAGCTTTGTTGCAAGGAGAGAGGCCCTAGTTAGTAACCCATTTGGCCCACTTATTTGCAACCAGAATTGTTGTACCTCCCTTCCCTTTTTCATGATTTGTAGCAAAGTGGGTTGAATCTCTCCAGATAAAATTCAGGCTTGTCTCAAGCTAGAAACTTATAGCTTTGAGCTCTTGGAGCATCGCTATGTCCTTTTCCTTGACTTGATTTAAGTACCTTCTTATACTATACTTTCTATCTGGGGACTCAAGTCCCCTAATATTCCAAGACAAGAAATTAAGAGTCATCTGATTCCATTTTTTGGGGCCCTTCATCCGAGCTCCTAAAGGAGTTAAAACACTTAGGGAGGGATGATTTTCCCATTTTATTTTTCAAGTAGGGAATTGAGTCTTCCTTCTGTTTCTTTCTTCTACCCCTTCTTTTTTGTTTAAAAACTCTATTCACCAGGATGTCCCCTTCCTCCTCTTCTTTATCAACAACTTTTGAAAGGGGTGTGATAGCAAATCCCTCCTGTCTACACTTCCCCAATGTGCCTTCATCTTTGGCTGGGGTTGCAACTTCCCCATCTGGGTTCAGGCTGTTTAAATAATCTTGAAAAAATTGCAAGGTGCCATGATTTAAGGGTTTGAACTCTGAGAGGTCAAAGGCTCCCTTATGTTCATCTTTTTTATTAGCCCCATTTTGATTATCTATTTCAGAGATTTTAAGGCTACTTAAGTTATTGGTACTATGGGTGAAGATACCCTCCTTACTCATGGCCTTACAAGGGGGGGTAGGTTCCCCCACTGGTCCTGTCATCAGCAGAGGGGGGTCAGCCCCATCCATAGTAGGAGTAACAGTAGATTTTCCAGTATCAACATCTTTACCAGCTGTCATGGGTGAAGAGTCCAACTTGGACCTTCCATACTCAACTTCCTGTCTAGGTTTGGCTTTACCATTCCTAGGTTCAACCTCCATAATAGAGGTCAGCTTTATATTATGGTCCTTTTCCTAGTAATGAGTCAGCATATCTTTTTTATTATTATATCCACGCCACCTAAGGTCCCTCATTATTTTTTTATTTTTTTCTATCTAATCTCTCATCTGATGCATAACCATCTCTTGAGCACTTAGTCTTCCCCCACGGGAGAGGTTTCCACCCCTTCTTTGGTGATCCACATCGGGGACAAAGCTGCTCGCAGTAATGGCCTCTTCTCTTGTTTCTGGGTAGGTTAGATCAACTTCCTTATAAACAATATTATTATTATCCCCCTCAGTCCTCTATGGGGTCGGGGAATTACCAGCAGTCACCACTTGCCCTTCTTTGGTTAACACCAGATCAGAAGAGCCATCCATCTTAGGATCTTGGGGTGGGGAACGAATGGCCTTTGAAGGAGTCACCTCCTTCCTCGGAATAGGGTTCTCATGATCATGCCCAACAACCAGATTGGCACTCACATTCAACTCAAAGGGTTTAGGATTAAGCTTAATATTCAGATTAGGATCTTTCATCTTAGCCCTCCCCACAATATTGCTTCTAAGGATCGGGTAGTTTTTCCTTCTATGCCCTTCTTTTTTGCAGAGGAAGCATGCATTGGCACCCCCTATGATTTCAATCCTACAGTTTAAAATAGTATTCTCCATTTTGATCTCGATTTCATCTGGGATCTCAACCCCAGAAGTGATGGCTATCAGGACGCGAGCGTCCATATGCAAAAGAGTACTTTTGGTTTCCTCAATCCTTATGGTTCTCCCATAGTGCGAGAGGAATTGCGGAATAACCCTCCAGAGTATAGGGGGAACATTTTTAATGTTTATCCATCTATGGTACGATAAGGCTAAAACCTCCTCGTTTAAGACACTCGGTGACCAGGCAACTGCCCTAAACACTGCATTCCCTATAGACCAGAATTCTTTATTGGTGGCCTTTTTTTGCATGTCTTTATCTCTAAAGAAAATAAGGAAGAGACCCTTTTGTATTAATCTACAGAAGGAATGTTCAATGCCCATTTTTTTATTCCACACATTGAATAACCAGTCATCAAAAAATTTCCTCGAAGGAGTTTTATTGCAGTCTAAAGCAACAAAAAAAATTGCAGTGTCTTTAAGTCTTTTTTCTTCATTGTTAAGGACCTTAGCCATGTCTTCATTAGGAATAAAGCAGTCTACCCTAAGGGGTGTGGAAGAGATCTTACCTCCTCGAGCCACTGCTCTTGTCGTTCCATCCCCAACCACAACAAAGGAAGTCGTTGAAGGCACAGAACCCCTATCGCATCCAGAAATGATCTCCTTAAAGGTCTTGGTCCCGTTGCAGCCTAGTACCTCTACCTTCCCATCTGCCCTATTTTGATGACAATCCGGGGGTTTGTCGGGCTCAAGCACTTTCATTTCCATCAATGGCGTCAGTTTTATGCCAGAGGGAGTGAGTAGGGGGTTGCAGAGCGTCGACCACCGCTAGGGTTAACCCAGAGCACCAACACAATACGCATGCCAGAAGCGAAAGATAAAACACAAATACAGGATAAAACACGAAAAATATTTCGAGGAATAAAAAAACACATTAATTCAACCCCAGGCTATAGAACGAGACCTTACAAAAGGATAGAAAATACTTCCTTAATGGAAAAACGCCATTCGAAGCCCATCTTCGTACAGAGTCTCCTCGGAGAGAGAGCCAGTGCTCCGCAGACCTAGGGTTTCCCGCCCCCTTCCTTCAACCTCGTATTTCAGAATTAAAAATTTCTCTATGCGGTTTTTCAACTCCGCAAATACTATCTTGCTTGTGTATATATATATATATATCGAATGTATACTTGTCTAAATATTATATAAATATTTACATTGATGGCTTATGATATATATATATATGTAAATATATATTAATGTTATGTATATGTATATATATACATATACATATATATAAATATATAATGGTATTTATATATATGTATATGATATATTATATATATAATAATATATATTTAAACATACTATATATATTATTTATCGATTATCATTTACCTTAAATAGAAGCTGATTTATAAAGGACGATTATAGTTGTTAATGACTATGATAATAATGGCCGATAATAGACATTAATGACTATGATATTGGAAGTCGATAATAGTCGTTAATGACTATGATATTGGAGGTCGAATGAAATTTGCTTATGATTGTTTTGTAAAGCCGAGTCTCACTCATATTGTCACGCGATATGAAACATTTGTATTACATTTAGAGTTGTTGTCTTATGTCGATGCAAAGCATGGACTTAGTCGACGCCCATGATAAAGATTAACTTTGACTTGGTAAACATATCTGCCATGTTTTATACAACTATCAATGACTTTGTCAAATGTACATAATTTCTTAGTCGACTCATCTCTAAACCAATTCGATGGATGCTTGGTGTTACAAATTAGTAGTTGACTATTTCAAATGGCAAGGAAAATTGCGCCAATAGTGAGGAGTGTGGATGGATTTGGTGCCACCTCTGGAAACCCAATTGTTGTAGCTATCTATTGCATGAGATAATTCAAATTGAGCATATGCAGATTTGAATAAGTCTCTGATTGTTGTCAATACTACAAGTTGATTTGTAGATTATTTTGTTGAGTATGAGCTTGTTTGATCACCACATTTTTGCTAAGTTTCACATGTTGCTTTGTATGGATTTTTTTGTCCATTATCATGCCTAAAATATAGGCTAAGAAGTTACCAAGCTGCTCTAAAAATAGCATAACCATTTCATTAGAGAGGATGCATCATTTGCATTCTTTTTGCAACTCTCTATACTGCATTAATTTCACTCTGTTTTATTTGTGAGAGAGTTGTTGCTTGAGAGAAGTAAACTATCAACTTAAGGGTTAGAATTCATTGTGATGTTCTAGAGAAGCTATTATCAAGCTCGTTGTTGTTGGAAAGGGTTGCATTGATGTCATTTTTATGGATAAGTGATAACAGGCATGAGGATATTCTTCTTTGTTATTTTACTTATGAAAGATGTGTTCTCCGTGTATGCTTGAAGTGTCTTTTCCAATATGTGCATTTAGAGAAATTATAATGTCTTTGAAAAGGGAATTAAAGCTTTTATGATGTTTTTATGATGTGCTTGTATGTACTCCATAATAGGAGATTGGTGTTAATCATAGATATTGGATACTAGTTATGATTGAACATAGGTGGCACATATGATACACTTAGCTAAGTTACTGATTTAACTAGACTAGTTTGTGTTTACTCCTAGGATTTTTTATCCACTATGGGAGGGAGCTTGTGTACTTACTTGTTAAGTAGGTTTATTCCAAGTAGGTTAAAATGGTGATAGGTTATCTCTGGGGTGATAGATTATCCATTGAAGGAAATACCTATGCATAGTTTAAGATAGCCTTAAATCAAATCGGCCTTGAGTAGTGTATGCGATAGATGACCTTCCTTTGGATTACTATTGAGAATACTTTGGCCAAAGTAGTGTGATGACCTTTGGCTCCACTATCAATTCACCGTGATCCAGTATTACATGCTAGTTCAAGATTGTGGGATTACAAAGTTCTAGTTATGTAGGACACAACACTATGCTCAGTTGATTGTCATTATCAATTACTCTACCAATCTCTTCGTCGAAGGGAAGGGCCCTCTATAAAATGATAGATGTGTGAGGGACCACATTAAGAGTCCAAGGTTGGTGAAGACTTTCTTGAGTGATGCTTCTCCTCCACAACAGGTGACAAAAGAACCAAGATTGAAAGGAAGGATCTTGGACTGTCTTACACCTATTTGTTCTAAAGCTCATTGAGCTATGTATGTGAATATATGAATTCTTGAATTGATGTAACTTATGAATTGTTGAAATGAAAAGGAATCCTTATTGTATTATGATATGCATCTATTTCATATACTCTCAATAAAGAAAAGAAAAAACTTATTGTCATGGCTTGTTACATAGTTTATTTACTCGTAAGGTGAAAAATTAGAAGTTTTTACTTCATGGAAGGGTTAATATGTTACATGTGGTATCAAAGCTACCAGGTTTAGCTTTAAAACCTATGATCTCATCATTCTTTTCATCCAATGTTATCTTATGTTGTGAATTCTTGTGCCAAGATGGTGCATCTCAGATTAACGGCTTGAAATTCAGTAATTGGAAATGAGCACTACCTCAAGGCCAAGAAGGAAAGGGAAGCCATCATTAGAGTAATCAAGGGAACCAACTACGACAATTTCATTTGGTTGAGTGACACTGAAAAATTTAGTCACGCACTCTCTCAGATTAGTGATGTGAAGAGAATGATGAAGATGGAGGCTATGTACAACTACCTACCAACCATCTCACCAAAAAATCCTGTGTCATTACCACTTTCCAAGGATATGCCCTCAAAAGAAAGTATTAGTCTGGCATTCATCTTTAGAGACCCTAGAGTTCTTCCATTGGATAAAGTAATAGTAATTTCTTCAAGTAACGAGTATGAGGGATATGTACCATGGACACCGCCAGACGAGAAATGGTCTCATGAACAAATATCTACGAAAATAGTAGACTACATTGTTGATGAACACCATATTGACATTGCTTCTCGTAACTATGTATTGGATGATAAATCTGAAGGATTTTTTTTTTTGGGATAGGTATGAACAAATGAGGGATGAACAGAAAGATAGGGAACAACAATTGTCCCAGTCTATAGGCTATACTCCTTTAAGTTATGTGTTAGAGAGTGAATCCAAAGGATACTCTCCACTCAACTATCTAAATAGTCACTCCATGAAATAAATAAAAATATGTGTTTATCAAAAAGAGTGTGTGCTTAATCTATGTGGAATTCTTTATGTGCATATGAATTCCATTTTTAATGTTTTCCATAAGATAGTTGATAAAATAATTTAGTCTAACATGGATAAACATTTAGGTAAAAACTGATCTCGTAAGGATGCTAAGGACATGAACTAATCCTGAAAGAAGTCAAGAGGTTGGACAAGGGACTAATGGAGTTGAGGCTAGACTTGACCAAATCTTGGCAAGGTTGACTAATTTTGAGCAAGAAAGAGTTAAGGATAGGGTAGAGAATGATGTTCCCATTAATGAGCATGAGGGGGAAAACTCTTCTCATGGACATGAAGAAACCCATGATCATGAGAGGGAAAAATCACCTACGCCATCCAAGGAAAGGAATAAGAAGCTTGTGGCTTTCGAACTTTCCAAGGACATGAAGAATATTATTCCACCCAAGTTTGATGGTAGTGTTGGAGGCGATGAGGCTAAAGTGTGGCTTTTTCAAATGGAAA
Organism: Sequoia sempervirens; assembly: GCA_007258455.2. NCBI lineage: Eukaryota > Viridiplantae > Streptophyta > Pinopsida > Cupressales > Cupressaceae > Sequoia > Sequoia sempervirens. Next base: position 279,486 of record VDFB02005241.1, read on the forward strand.
AGTTTTTTGGAATACGAAACTATGATGAGGTTACTAAAACAGTGTGGGGTGTGTATCAGTTAGCGGGAGACGCCTCGAACTAGTGGATGAACAAAAAGTTGGAACTTAGTATTAACTCATGGAAATTAATGGGGGGAATTCATAGATATTTTTCATAAAATATGGTTGCCATAACTATACTATGACCAAAAACTCTCAGATTTCTAGGGTTTGAAACAAGGTAACATAACGGTCAATGAATATTAGGAGAATTTTACCCAACTTTTGTGCTATGCTCCCATATATCACAAGGATGAGTGCTTTTGCATTAATAAATTTATAATGGGACTTAATAGTCAAATTAGAGGAGAAGTGGATATGCATGGTCGAGCAACAATGGATCTTGTATATGAGAAAGCAATTAAAGCAGGATCAAAATCTCAAGGCTAATTCCACTCATCAAGAAAGAAGAGAGCAAAAGAAGGATGTGAAAGTTCCTGGCAAGATAGTTCTAAAGAGGTGGAACCTGTGCAAAATGTACCAAGGAAAAAGGGAAAGAGGTTTCGCAATGATGGAAAAGAGTCTATAAGAGAGCATAAAAGGAATGACTCTAACATGGGTAATACTAATAAGGCTAGTGAAAATATCAATGTCTGGAGAAACCATAGGGAAAAGAGGGTCGGCTACAGGATGTTTTATATGTAGAGAGGACCACTATGCTAACGAGTGTCCCAATAAAACTTTTGGATCACAACCATATGGTAATCCATTACCCACCCAGTAGGCAATGTTTCAGCAAAAGATACATGAAGTTGTGGATGCTCACCAGGCATAGTACCAAGTAACTCCAGTTGAAAGGCTAGGTATTTGATTTGGCTTACCTATTTCTATTCTTATTGATATTGGTGTAACTGAGAATTTCATTTCACCGAGAATAGCTAAAAAATTATCTAGGAAGGCAGGATACATGGCAATGTCTTGGGATGTAGAGTATGCAAACCAAACAAGAGCAAAGGTGGATCAATGTCTATTTGAGGCTAGGATAGAACTACCTAGTTTCTCTACAAAAGTAAACCTTTATGTTGCACCTCTAGGATCATATGACATTATCCTAGGTATGAATTGGACGTGGAGACATAAGGATAGGGTAGATTTCCATACAAAAACTATAGAATGCCTAGATTATTTTGGAAATCAAGTAAAATTCCAAGGGATACCTAGAGAGGTTAGGATTCAACAAATCACAACAATGCAACTTATAAGAGCTAAGAAGAAAGGGTGTAAACTCTTTACCATAAAAATTGAAGAACTTGGAAAGGATAGTGATGATTTGGAGCTCCAAAGTTTTCAGGAGTTAGAAGATGGTGAAATAGATGAAACTGAAAAGTTAGATATGGACAAATATCCAATATTGTGAAAATTTTCAGATGTGTTTCTAGATGAGTTACCAGCCTCCGAAAAGAATATTTGATTTCTCTATAGATATAGTTCCAGGATTAGAACCTATTTCTAAAGTACCCTATAGGATGACAACCACTGAACTTATGGAACTTAAGGCACAATTGGATGAATTTTTGTCTAAAGGACTGATAAGACCAAGTGTTTTACATTGGGGAGTACCAATCATCTTTGTTAAAAGGAAGGATGGTACCTTGCGTTTGTGCGTTGACTATCATAGGCTTAACAAAACTATGGTTAAGAAAAAGTATATGTTGCCATGCATTGATGACCCTTTTGATCAAATGAAGGGTGTCACCATATTCTCTAAAATAGATTTGAGATCTAGATATCACCAATTGAGGATTAAGGATGAAGATATATTTAAAATTGCATTCAGAACTAGGTATGGGAACTATGAGTTCATCATTTTACCCTTTGATTTAACAAATGCACTTGCAGCATTTATGAACTTGATGAATAGTGTATTTAGGAATTTCCTTGACAAATTTGTATTAGTTTTTCTAGATGATATTCTAATTTATTCTAGAAATGAGGAAGAACATTGCAAGCATTTAGAAGTGGTTCTACAACGTTTTAGAGAACATAGGTTGTATGGTAAACTATCAAATTGTACATTCTTCCAAAACAGGGCACATTATCTAGGTCATGTGATCTTAGAAGATGGAATTTTCATAGATCCAACTAAGATCAAGGTTGTACTTGAGTGGCTTGCACCTAAGAATGTGTCAAAGGCAAGAAGTTTCATGGGTCTAGCAGGGTACTATAGGAAGTTTTTTGCAAACTTTTCTAAGATCACTTTCTCAATTAGTTCTTTACAAAAGAAAGGAAAGAAATTTGAGTGGACTGAGAAGTGTCGGGAAGCTTTTGACCAAATCAAAGAGAAGTTAACCACCACACCAATCTTAAAAGTACTAGATTTTGAGGGTAACTTTATGATTATCATGGATGCATGCGAAGAAGGGTTAGGAGGTGTATTAATGCAAGATGGTCGAGTAATTGCTTATGAATCTAGGAAGTTGAAACCTTATTAAATGAATTATGCACCACATGATTTAGAATTAGCAGTTGTGGTTCATGCCTTGCAAATGTGGAGACATTACCTGTTAGGAAAACCCTTTGAGATGAAAACTAGCCATAATAGGTTAAATTACCTTTTTACTGAACCTAATATGAATGCTAGATAGAAAAGATGGCTAGAGTTAATAGCTAACTATGATTTTAATATCAGTTATATTAAAGGGAAATAAAATTGTGTTGTCGACGCTCTAAGTCAAAGACATCATATTGCTTCCATAGTAACAATTCAAACCGACTTCAAAGGAAAAGTGTTGCATAAATGCAATTAGGATGAGTACTACATGCAAGTCAAGCAAGAACTCACTAGCAATCCGCAAGATTCTAGGTATGAAGGGTTTCATTTTGAACCTAATGGATTACTTAGATATAAGGTTAGAATGTATGTTCTTGACATAAAGGAATTAAGAAATATAGTATGGAAGGAAGTACATGAAGCATCGTACTTTGGACACCCTAGAGTGATGAAAATGATGGAAAATGTAAAGCCGTTATACTTCTAGAAAGGGATGAAAGGATATGCCTCTAGTTTTGTAGCTAGGTTTCTTGAGGTCAAAGGATGAAAGCAAAGCATCATCATCCTACAAGCATGTTATACCCACATGATATACCAGAGAGGGAGTGGAAAGTCATAAGTATGGACTTTGTGCAAGGATTGCCTTTGTCAAGAAATAAGCACAATGCCATTCTTGTGGTTGTAGATAAGCATACCAAAGTCATGCATTTTATATGCGGGAACCTGACTAATGGAGCACTTGTCATTGCTAGGAAATTTGTGCAAGAAGTGTTTAGGTTGCATGGGATTCTTGAGAAGATTATCTCGAATAGAGATGCATGAGTCACTTCTAGGTTTGGGAAACCTTGTTTTCTACACTAGGGACCCAGTTGAACATTAGCTCAGCTTATCATCCAGAAATGAATGGGAAAACTGAAAGGGGTGAATCAAGTATTGGAAGATTTACTTAGGATGTATTGCATGGATTAGTAGTACAAGTGGAAAGACTACTTTCCCTTAGTGGAATTTTATTACAATAATTCTTATCATTTTGTGATAAACATGGCTCCTTTCAAAGCTTTGTATGGATGAAAGTGTCAAACTCCTATAAGTTGGGATAAACTTGAGGATCAAGTGAGTCTTGGGTCAGAAATGTTGGTTGAAATGGATGATCAAGTTAAGATTGTTAAGCAAAGGTTAGTTGAAGCTAATGATAGGTAGAAAAGCTACATTAATGCTAAAAGAGTGCCCCGTAATTTTGCCATAGGTGGCAAAGTGTTGTTGAGAGTGAAACCTCACAAGAGCTCCATTAAATTTGGAAAGTCTTCTAAGCCCCATGTTATGTTGGACCTTTTGAGATTCTAGAGGAAGTGGATCTAGTAGCTTATCAGATCACATTGCCACAAGCTCTTGCCAAAATACATAATGTCTTCCATGTGTCCTACCTTAAAAATTATATACCCGGTGATAATCATGTGATTGATTGGACTGCTTTATAGGTACAGGACCCCGGAGTAGTAACTCTCGAGCCCGTCAAGGTACTCGAAACATGTAAGCTATGCTTGCATAACAGAGAAGTATTGCAATGCAAAGTCAAGTGGGCCATGTATGCAGAAGACTTAGCTACTTGGGAGGACTATGTTGAAATTCAACAAAAGTTTCCTTATATTCTTAATGCTCTCGAGGATGTTTGAAACAATATGTTGTTTTTTGTTATTTTTTTTATGCTACTTAAAGTCATCAGGGATGATGATTCACAAGGGGAGGATTATGTTACACCCCAATTGTGTAATTACTATTTACTATTACTACATAGGGTAAGTATGAATGTAAAGTGAATTCTGGAGATGAATAAATTTTGCTTGTACCTTGCTATCAATATGAATGTTATCTCATTTGATGTTATCTCAATTGATGTTATTTCAAGGAAAAGTATTGTACATATGTGAATCAATGGTTATTGAATTATTATTCTAACTTTGGATATGTTTTACGTATAATGCATTTGTTGTGAACAATTAGCTGTCGTGCGCATGTGTTAGTGGATGTAGGTATATGTTCCATTCCTCCAGGAAGAGCAGGAAGTATCACTCAGGAGAAGATCTTGGTCAGGAAACTTGTAATGTAAACTATCTAAGCATACACACACCACAGTAGAATGATTGAGTTGAGTTGGTTTGTGGGAAGTTGGTAAGTCATCCTTAGTTGATGTGTTAGCATTAGTAGAGTCTTGTTTACTATTGTGTGCATTATTGGGTGATGTTTATCTATTGGTATTTGGAGATCTTTCTTGTACTATTACAATTATATTGATAAGTGGGATGTACGTGGAGTATGTGTATATATATGCACATACATGTCAATGGGATCTAACGACATGTATATGCACATGTACAGATGTACTACATGTAAATACTTATCAATATGATGGTAATTATGAATGGCTATATGTGAATTGAATGTGAACATATATATAGATGTATAGTATATACACATATCCATATGTATATATGTATCAATACACGCATACGTTGGTGAATGGACACGCTCGTACAAATGTATCAATATAGATATACATACACATACGTGTACATAGAGGCATATACTTATATACATGTATATATATGCATACATTCGATAGATTGTAATTATATGCAAATACTATCTTGCTTGTACTCATTTATATCGAATGTATACTTGTCTAGATATTGTATAAATATTTGCATTGATGGCTTATGATATACATATATATAAATATATGATGGTATTTATATATATATATATGTATCTATATGATATTATATATATATATATAAACATATTATATATATTATTTATCAATTATCATTTACCTTAAATAGAAGCCAATTAATAAAGATTGATTATAGTTGTTAATGACTATGATAATAAAGGCTGATAATAGACCTTAATGACTATGATATTGGAGGTTGAATGAAAGTTGCTTATGACTGTTTTGTAAAGCCGAGTCTCACTCATACTGTCACGTGATATGAAACATTTGTATTGCATTTAGATTTGTTGTCTTATGTTAATGTAAAGCATGGACTTAGTCGACACCCATGATAAAGATTAAATTTGACTTGGTAAACATATTTGTGATGTTTTATACAACTATCAATGACTTTGTCAAATGTATATAATTTCTTAGTCGAATCATCTCCAAACCAAGTCAATGGATGCTTGGTGTTACGAATTGGTAGTTGAATGTTTCAAATGGAAAGGAAAATCATGCTAAAATTGAGGAGTGTGGATGGATTTGGTTCCACCTCTGGAAACCCAATTTTTGTAGATGTCTATTGCATGAGATAATTTGAATTGAGCATATATAGATTTGAATAAGTCTCTAATTGTTGTCAATACTACAAGTCGATCTATAGATGATTTTGTTGAGTATGAACTTGTTTGATTTCCACCTTTTTGTTGAGTTTCATGTGTCGCTTTGCATGGATTTTTTTGACCATTATCATTCCTAAACTATAGGCTAAGAAGTTACCAAGTTGCTCTATAAATAGCAAAGCCATTTCATTAGAGAGGATGCATCATTTGTGTTCTTCTTGCAATTTTCTATACTGCATTATTTCCACCCTGTTTTATTTATGAGAGAGAGAGAGAGAGAAAGTACTATGTTTTATTTGTGAGAGAGTTTCTACTTGAGAGAATTAAACTATCAACTTAAGGGTTAGAATTCATTGTGATGTTCTAGAGAAGTTGTTATCAAGCTTCTTATTGTTGGAAATGGTTCCATTGCTGTCATTTTTTTGGATAAGCAATAACAGGCATGAGGATCTTCTTCTTTGTTATTTTACTTATGAAAGATGTGTTCTCCATGTATGCTTGAAGTGACTTTTCTAGTATGTGCATTTAGAGAAATTAGAATGTCTTTGAAAATGGAATTGAAGCTTTTATGATTTTTTTATGATGTGCTTGTACGTACTCCATAATAGGAGATTGGAGTTAATCATACATATTGGATACTACTTATAATTGAACATAGGTGGCACATATGATACACTTAGTTAAGTTATTGATTTAACTAGACTAGATTGTGTTTACTCATAGGATTCTTTATCCACTATGGGAGTTTATGTTTACTTGTTTAATAGGTTTATTCCAAGTAGGTTAAAATGGTGATAGGTTATCTTTGGGGTGATAGATTATCCATTAAAGGAAATACCTATGTGTAGTTTAAGATGGCCTTAAGTCAAATCAGCCCTTAGTAGTGTATGTGATAGATGACCTTCCTCTAGATTACCATTGAGAATACTTCAGCCAAAGTAGTGTGATGACCTTTGGCTCCACTGTCAGTTCACCATGATCTAGTATTACATGCTAGTTCAATAGTGTGGGATTCCAAAGTTCTAGTTATGTAGGACACAACACTATGATCAGTTGGTTGTCGTTATCAATTACTCTACCAATCTCTTCGTTGAAGGGAAGGGCCAACTATCAAATGATAGATGTGTGGGGGACCGCATTAAGATTTCTAGGTTGGCAGAAAAGAACTTGAGTGATGCTTCTCCTCCATAGCAGGCAACAGAAGAACCAAGATTTGAAAGGAAGGAGCTTGGACCATCTTACAACTATTTTTTTCTAAAGCTCATTGAGCTATGTATGTGAATATATTAATTCTTGAATTGATGTAACTTATGAATTGATGAAATGAAAAGGAATCCTTATTGCATTATGATATGCATCTTTGTTCATATATTCTCAATAAAGAAATGAGAATTTTTATTACAATGGCTTGTTATATAGTTTATTTACTCATAAGGTGAAAAATTAGAAGTTTTTACTTCATGAAAGGGTTAGTATGTTACACTGGAAATGACCCCAAACTGCTCACAAATCTGCAAATAAGTCCAATACTGAATCTTGGATGAATCCACCTCACAAGTAGGATTGGGTTTTCATCCAACCTACAAATCTCTAAGGGTTTTCATCCTCATAGCTAGCTACAACTGAATCCTCAGGTGAAGATAGAGAGAAATCAAGTTTATCAAATCCACAATCTATCCAAATGACCAACTATCATCCCTTTTAAAGAAACCCTTGATCTTCTAGAAGGATCCAAAATAACCTCCATAAAGCTTTCAGAAGAATATTTTAATATTTCCTAAAGTGACTTTATGATATTTTTATTTTTCACTTAAGACACTTTAAAATATTTAATAAAGTGACTTTATAATATTTTATTCTTTTATTTAAGTCAATTTAATTAAATTAATCAAAATAAAGTTACCTTTATGATTTAATTTATTTAGATAACTATAAATAATTAATTTAATATTATTCCCTTATAACTCCATTATTTAGCTTATGGGAATAAAATAAGCTAAATATCAATATCTTCCATTACTTAGAAAATGGGGGGACATTATAGTCCTCCCTTCTTGGAGATTTCTTGCCCTCAAGGAATCTGCACGTGCACACCAAAATTAAATACCAGGATCCCATAATCATCTCTGAAATATTGTTGCACCCATCTACTACACTACTTCAATATAACTGTCATTCTACAACAACTTAAGAAGCATTACATTAATAATGCAAAGTCCTGGATCCCAAATATGACAATCATCCTCATATAAATTGTGCACAAGAATCTCCTCCACCAGCCTTTTCTTGAATTCAATCATCTAAGAACACAAAATACTTTTGGGTGCAACAATTAGTGGTCTTTCATCTGGACACTTGATCAAAAAGTTTGAATAGCCTCATTGTGCAAACTCCAAGTGCTTGTGCCATGGTTCATCTTCACCTCAAAAGTATGCCCAACAATTGCAAGTGTCTCCATGGCATGCATCACAAATCTTTGAAATAGAGCAGTTGCATACTCTACCAAAGAGTCATCATCATGAGAGGATTTTGTCTCATTAATTGTGTCAAGAATACTCACAAACCAATCCGAATTTTCCTCACCCATGTCTACATCCACATGTGTAGTCATGACGTTAGTGGTTGATCCACTAAGTGTGTATTCAACTACTCCACCCAACTCTATGACTTGAGACTTTAAAGTACTCTCAACTAGAGGTAACTCATGAGTCTCAAGATGTAAATTAGGTACACAAATAGAATTTTTTGAATCATACCTCTTCTCTTTCTCACACACATCTACATATTCTTCTTGCTTCCTCATCTCAAGAGGCTCATCCCTTGAATGCTTCAACTTCATGTCTTCTTCCCTTGGATGAAATAGTGATTGAAGATAAGCTTCTCTTCGTTGTCTTGCTTGATCTGTATGATTGCAACATTCCTTGAATTCTTGCAAGCATTTTTTTGCTTGGGCAGCCAACATCTTTGCTCTTCTAGCTCTTTGCAACTACCCATTACACATATCTTGTGTCTTTTCAACATCTTCCAAGGTCTGATATACAAAATCAGAATGTGTTTGGCATGAATCCACCACACATAATTCATCTTTAACACCCAAATCTTGAGTACCAACATTAGAAGACTCTATAATACCATCGTCGTTACGTGAAATGGCTGCTATCTCATGATGATGCAAGGAAATATGACTGTTGTTGCAAAAATCAGAATTTTTGTCATACCTTTGTGTCATGTTTTCAACATCCCCAAGTGGTTGATCAATGTTTGTATTCTCTTCCTCTTTGTGATCAACCTGAAGACTCAAGGGTGCAATATGTGATTCCTCTTGATCCAAACTCTCATATGGTGGAAGTGAGCTTGTGAACATGGTCTCATCTTCTTTAGGACTCCCACATGATGATGGATTTTTTCTTTCCCCATGATCACTTGTGGCCTACAAGTCACAAACAAGTGATTCTTTTTCATCCAAATGTTTCACTATAAACTCCTCTTCATTTACCTGCTCCAAGATAATTTTAAGCTTCTTCTCACACTGTTTGAAAACTTGATAAACCAATTTATATGAAACTATAGGACTAACCTATTCTTTCCTCAAAATAGCCAATAACATAGATAATATGGGTTGGAAAATAACATCATTTTCATTAATAACCAAAATCATAATGGTTTGCATGGCTGCAATAACATTATCAGCATGATATTTTTTGATTGTAGCAAGGAAATGGTGAAACATTTGGTGAATCAAATCATTCAATCCCAAATCTAACATGATGTTTCCCAATCTTAGTTTTGCAAATGTTCCAAGTATGGCAACCTTCCTAGAAAAATGAGAACATTTGATATTACATCCAAATCCTGGAAACTATCCACTAACAGTTGAATTATCTTTTTTAATGTATTATCATCACAAGGAGCTTTAGGCACTGAAATTCTCATGATTTCACTCAAACATGAAGTAACTATGAGCCTTATCTCTTTTTTTGTGTGTTTTAACCACCTATTCTGACTAAAAGAAGTCACTATAGGAATTAAACCTACTTGCAACACTACAGAGGGGGATTGTTCCACTAAGATCAGACACTCTTCTACTTCTTTCAGAGTGTTGAGAAGTGCATATTTTGGCTGGAATAGATGTTCCAATTTATTACCTACTCTATAAAGCTTCTTTCCCTTTTTATCTATGCATTGGTGGTTAGGCTCCTGAATTCCTCTACACAAGAAGCAACTATTTTGTCTTCTAAGCTCATTCTTACTGATTTCTTTTTTTCCCATATTGAAAGATTCCTTTCCCTTCGTCTTTGCTTTCTCCTCATCTTGCATCATTTTTGTCATACTTTCTTGTATGGAATTCATCATCTCTGTTGAATCGCCTGACATACTAAACTTCAAAGGAAGATACTAACTGAAAAATGAGCAAGCAAGCAGCTGGAACCCACTATCTGATTAGAAAATTTATACTATGAACATTTTGTGATAGAACCCACATCTTCTTCATTGAATGAAGCCATAATTCATACCCAAATAAGCTGGCAAGATCAAGGCTCTGATACCACTATAATAACCCTTGCTTATTCTACCCTAAATTTTTTAGTTTGTGTTGTTTGACATTTTTCCAAACACTTTGCATGTAATTTGGTTTTATGACATTGTTGATGCTTTTGTATATCTATTTGTGATTTATGCTTTATGTTTTGATTATTAATGACATAAAATAACACCATACAAATATATATTGAAACACAACAAGATAGATCATAAAAAGCTTCTTATTTCTTCTTGAAAGCAAATCATATTAGACTTAACAAAGTTCTAATTTGAGTACAACAACAAGCCATACAAGTATGATTTTCACACCAAAATGAAGTCTATTGATAATGTAAACATACCTACTTACAATGAAGTGATATTGGACAATAAGAGCAGTGATATGAAGAAGATAATGGCTAGAAATGGACTGATTTTTTAAGTATTTTCAAAGCAACAATTCCTCCAATGCAAATCTAGAAATGAATCTCCCAAACAATTCCTTTAGCAATGACCAAATCCTCTCCAATACAAATTAGCTAGGGAAAATATGAAACCCTAGAAACCTTAGGTAAAATATGTCCAAATGATGCCAAATGTAGCCTCCAAACCCTAACTTCTATATTCTAAAATAATAATACTAAAATCTGAAATTGAAATATGTAATTTCCTCCAAACCCTAGTCACCCAAAATAGGAGAAAATTCATATAAAATCAAGGACACCTCCAAAAATATAGAAACCACCTTCAAATGATGCCAAAAAGTCCCTAGATCTGGCCACCTAAGATAAAAAAAATGCATAAGAAGTCTTTGGAACTTCAAGTCTGCAATTTAGCTCAAAAAATGGATTCAAACCATAGCTATAAATGACCCTATACTGCTCACAAATCTACAAATAATGCCAATCGTGAATCCTAAATGAATCCACCTCACAAGTAGGATTGAGTTTTCATCCAACCTATGAATCTCCAAGGGTTTTCATCATTAGAGCTAGCTACAACTGAATCCTTGGTTGAAGATAGAGAGAAAACAAGTTTACCAAATCCATAATCTATCCAAATGGCCAACTCTCATCTCCTTTTAAATAAACCCTTGATCTTTTAGAAGGATCCTGTAGAGGAGGGGGACCAACCACTCAATGACTCCAGGTCATGGAGAGTTGAGATTTGAAGGCTACCCTAATCTACCTCAACTGCACATGTGTTTAGGAAACTATTTGATGTCAAGGGTAGAAAAGGAAGAGCACTCTTAGTGCTTCTACCACTTTTCTAACCCGAGAGTTAAGTTTGGACTAAGCGAGCAAGTTTCAAGAACCTAGACCATACCTTAGACAACTCTCTACCAAAGGACAGCAATGCAAAAGAGGGATGAAAACACAATGCGTTGGCATTAGTATGGAAAAATAGTGAGAAAGGATAGTCAAAGGTGTTTAAAACCTAGTAACAACTTAGGAACTGAGGTTTACCAATGATGATAAACACATGAAATAATAGAATGATAGAAATAATGAGAAAGATGGTATGAAAATGATGAGAACAAAGGTGGTGAATATTCAACTCATGGAAATTCCAATTCTCCCACAAGCTCCACACGAACAAGTACCTATACACAATAAAGAAGGGAAAAATGTTGGGGCTATTTCTGGGGTTGCCGCAGTCAAACCCCTGTTTTGGTGTTTCCATCTCCATGGACAACTAGTTAGAAAAAGGAGTAGAAATGCGATAAAGAAACAATGTTGGAAAGGAAATGAAACCAAACACTATGAGAGGCACTATGCTACTCAAATTAAACAACAATGTAATAGAAAGTAAACAATACCACCCTCAACCAAAGGCACTCAAGGCCAGTGAAAGAGGAATGCAAGTCTACAACTATAGCAAAGTTGATGTGGCCACAATGATGCCGAAGGAGGTCTCACAAGACACCAAGTTGCAGCTTTTGTGGTAGATGTGAAGAATGTTGTGATGTTGGAATGGCGAAGCCAATAGTGCAACAAATAGCTCAAGAGTGTGAGAATTGTGAAGAAGCTATGCGAGAGTGTCCAGAATTTGAAGAAGATGGAATGAGAATGAAAGATAGGCATTTGAAGGTGAGTTTGAGAGGGAAAGATCTATTCAAAGGTTAGTAGAAGGGCACAAGGGCATTATTCTTCATCGCCAATGGGGAACGTAATGCCTCTGTAGATTCTAGAGGTATGAATCTTGTCAAGACGGTAGAGCATTGTGCAAACATCTGCACATCGCACGTGTGTCCCCAACAAAAATTCCCCCATCGACACTAAAAGCAAGCACCAAGTAGATGGAGTACAAATGGGTGATGTGGAATTACATGGTCGGGTTTGATTTTTCAAAGGTGAAGGATGTAAAAGGGGAATTTGCAAGGGGGGTACAAATTCACTCGTATACAGATCCAAAATAATCTCCATAAAGCTTCTTGAAGAATATTTTAATATTTCCTAAAGTGACTTTATAATATTTTATTCTTTTATTTAATCCACTTCAATTAAATTAATCAAAATAAAGTTACCTTTATGATTTAATTTATTTAGATAAATTTATAAATAATTAATTTAATACTATTCCCTTATAAATCCATTATTTAGCTTATGGGAATAAAATAAGATAAATATCAATATCTTCCATTACTCAAAAAATGGGGACGTTACAACATGAAACCACCATCATAATCACTCAAATTCTCATCATATATACCATAAAAATGTATGTCATAATACAAATATATACATCAAATTTGTGATACAATAGGCTATCAAGAGCTAATAATACATATATACATCATCAAAAGAATGCATATACAATGTATCTATACATCAACATATATACAAAGACATATACATATGCTACATCGACCTCCCCCTCTCCTCTCAACCTGGAGGACGATGAGGAGGAACCCCCTGATGTGTTGGAGCTTGTTGTGCTCCATATGTCTAACCTCCTGACTACTATAGCTACTGAAGTTGTTGCGATGGTGGTTGAGGTGGGTGACCAACTAAACCTCTATCAAATCTACCTAATTGTCCCACCACTACACTCCTAGCCAGAAATCAAGTTTGTCTCCTCCCAGGAGGAACCACCACCTCATATAAAGTCATGTAATACATCGCCTCCTGGGTGAGTTCCATCACCTCCATCATATGCTCCATCGTGCTCACCACAACTCCTTTCCTTGCAGTATCTAGTTGTTGTTTTTCCCACTTTGTATCTCTCTCTATTGTAACTAGAGTGAATTGAGCCTCTACTTGTTGTCGTCGAGTAAGCTTTTCATTTCACTCAACTGTCCTCTGAGCCACTTAGACAGTAATTCCATCTTGCTCTACCCTATATGTGTCTCTCTCCCTCCCTGCCTAATCTCACACATTGAGAACTACTCTCAGTTAGACATCATTGGGACCTGTACCCTGAGATGCCTCCTCTTATCCTTGTTGCTCCCCTTCTCCTCTCACTACCACCCAAGGTGCTACCTAGTAGTGCCCCTAATCGAGACCCTCTCCTCTTGCTACCTTCAGCTCAACCCTTTGTTGTTGTCTTCGAGCCCTCCTCAGCTCTACATCTCTCCTCTTTCTTCCATCCACTACTCCTATGTTTAGGTGGGTGAACCTCAAGGGTCTTGGTGGGACCCACCATGCATCATAATCCTTGGTAACATTAGGATCCTCATCTTTTTCAACCCATGTCCACTATAAGTGTTTCAAGTGAATAAGCTTAGTAATTACGATCTAGAGCACGAGCATGGGCCCCCACTCACCAATCTCCCTTGTGGTCCTAGCGAACATAGCGTGATAGTCATTGATAGACACATCTTGTGCCTCACCAAACTATCTGCAAACTCTATCCAGTAAATGTCACTCTAGGATGTGTGGAGTCCTCCCAATGAGCCACTGAGTTTGCTTGTAGTAGGGTAAGTGAACACCATCATCATCTCAGGCCTCACAATGAATCTGTGGCCTCCATCTAAACTCCTCCATCTCATCAATGATTTGTCACCAATAATCTAGGTCTTTGAGCTGGCATTGTGTCAAGAAAGTATCATATCTATAGACAAATAGGTCACTTGCTACGTGGATTTCCTCCCCAATAGGTCTCATCATTGCTATATTCTCCCATGCTCAAATGTGAAGAAATGTGGTACCTAATGATAAATTGGTAGTTGATATATAGACTACCTAGTGCATGTCATGGTACAAGTAGGATAGAATTCAAGGACCCCATGCATAAACCCCACCATCCTGTAGCATCCTCTCTAGCACATGACCCCATCTAACTAAAAATACTCTAGATCATCAATCAGGCACGATCTTCCTATAGATGAGTTGTGCTATCACCACAATGATGTCATTTTCTACCCCAATGTATTGTCAAAGTTCTATCTAATCATCATCAATATCAAGCTCATCATCCAATGATACCCACATTGATGCCTCGATACCAAAATCTAGGTTGTATGTCACCCTAGCTCTATGAATAGGGATCCTCAAGATACACCACACATCCTCCAAAGTGATGGTGGACTCGCTAGTTGGTAGTCTAAAGGAATATGTCTCAAAATGCCACCTCTCCCTAATCATGGTCATGAAAGCTCTATGTGCCTGGTTTTGGAAACAAGCAACACTGAGGGGGGGTGAATCAGTGTTTCGTAAAAATTAGATTTATTATTCTGATCTTTAACCCACTTAAAATATTCAACCAAAAGAAATATGCAAGAATAGAAATTTAACAACCACAACACCATAACACAAGGATTTTCACATGGAAACCTTGTTAGGGGAAAAACCATGGTGGATGGCCAATCCACAATATGATCTAAGTATACTCAAAAAGAAGTTTACAATATGGGAATGCACTTGCATTCAGGCTCACTGCTCAAAATAGAAAGTCACACTACCTTACAAAGATTTAGATTAGATCCAAGAGAATGAAATGAGAGAATAGCGTCTACAAATGCTTGATTACAGTTTTGGTTAGGCTCAGTAGTCGATATTTTGTCCTTCTAACTAATTTTTCACTTCTGCTTTGTTTTGCTCTAACTCGCACCACAAAATCTTTAATGCACAAGTGAAACTATAAATAATTCGCTCAATCACCCTTCTGATATTCACAACACACATCGACACACCTTCTACATGCACCAAAATGATATAATTGATCATTTATATATATCTGCGACTAAGAATTTAGTCGCAACCAATCAGCTTCAATAAAACTTAAGAATATTTACAACTGTCGGCTCAAATCATGAATAATATTCAATGTGCATCCATAACGGTCGATCAAAACTTAGCTTGGACCCAAAAAAAGATGCTTGAACATAAAAACATTTGAGTAAACACTCCTCGAATATCTGCAACACTTAAAACCATATGGGTCAACCACAAAACACTGATGAACAAAAAGATATCCAACCAGATCTCCAAACTTGCATACAACTTGATACAAGGCACTGAGATTTTTGGAAAATACAAGACATACATTGATCAACCTCCCATAAGATCCACAACTCAAAATAACAATAGAAAAAATGTATGAGAATCGAAGAACAAAAAACTTCCAGATGCTCTGTTCTTCATGACTGTCCTCAATCTGTCTGCCGATAGGAATAGATGATGGCGTGCAGATCCAATCACCAACTAGGGTTTCCACCAATGACAACACCAAAAAATTCTTGCAGTGTCTCTTTCCAACACTTGGATCTCCAGCATGTGCACGATGTGATATAGCCCAATCACACCAAGGAACTCTATGTCTATCTCACTCAAGTGCATCATTCGGTCTAGAAATTTAGGTCATTTCTCCCTCGACAAGATAGGATCAAGTATAGATTGCAAGCATAGTGCCCACAATGTCAATTTGTTGAAAAATTTGTAAAACACTAACTCTACAAATCCCTAAAGCAAAAGTGAGTTTTTTTACAAAAGCATCATTTTGTTATAAATAAAAAATAAACACTTTTTCAAAAGCATTGCTTTACCATTTCAAATGAAAACTCTTTATCAAACGTATCAATTTGCTACAATCAAAATTGAACAAAAATTTGAATTTGACTCACATTTACAAATTTGTCATATCAATGTTCAAATGCGCCACAACAAGTTTCATAAGCATCGATTCTAAATCAACGCATTTTTTGACCTAGTTTCACCTAGCTTTTATTACATCTAGAACTATGTGCAAAAGTATAAAGGTTAGGATACATACTAGAGGATCTTCTTTGACAGGTTACTAGATTTTTCGGACATGATCTACATGGTGTGTAGCTCAAGGTACAAGCACCATCTCTATAACAACTCTATATAAATATCTCGCCTAAAGCTCTATAAATCTATAATTGAGAGTGAAAATGAGGTGGAAATGAACCCTAAATGCACACATATGGTCCCCAAACCCTAGGTTTCACCCTTCCCATCCCATTCATCCTTTTTCTAACCTTCACCAATCCTCCTAATCAATTTCTTACCTCCTATGACATGATTTTTCTTATTTTTCTTCACCAATCATATCATGTCATCCTATCATGATCCCAACCTGAAAAATAGTTTTTCCAGTTGACCTCTTCAGGGGGTATCCTACCATCATTCTATTGGAAAGAGACACTACAAATTCTTTTTGGTGTTGTCATTGATGGAAACCCTAGTCAATGATAGATCCGCATAACATCATTTGCTTATACCGGTAGTCAAATTGAGGAAAGTTAGGAAGAATAGAACATCCAACAGTTTGGTGATCATCGATTCACATGCAGATTTCCAGTTGTTATTTTGAGTTATGGATCTCATGGGAGGTATTTCAGTACATCTAAAGTGTTGTCTGAAAATATCATGCCTTGTATTAAGTCTTGTGTGAGTTTGGAGATTCAGTTGGTTACTTTTCTGTTTATCAGTATTTTGGGTCAACTCAGTTGATGTAATATGTTGTGGATCTTCAAGGAATGTTTCATTGAATATTTTTGTGTTCGATCATCATGTTTTGGGTCCAAGCTAAGTTGTGGATGATTGTTGTGGATGCACATTGGATAACTCTTAAGATTTGAGCCAAGTTGCTAATATTTTCAAGTTTTATTTGAGCCGACATGTTGCGATTAAATTGCTAGTCGCGGATATATATGTATGATATCTTATATATTTTTAGTGTGTGTGTGTGGTGTGTCAATGTGTATTGTGAATACCAGAAGAATGTTAGAGAGATTTTATGCACAGTTTCACTTGCGCATAAAGATTTTGTAGAGCGAGTTAGAGCAGAGCAGAGCAGAGCAGAGCAGAAGTTTAGTATCTATTAGAAGGACAGAAGATTGTCAACCGAGCTTAACCAAAACTGTAATCAAGCATTTGTAGATGTTATTCCCTCCGTTCATTCTCTTGGATCTAATCCAAATCTCTGTAAAGCATTGTGCCTTCCCATTTTGACCAGTGAGCTCTAGGCAGTGTGCTTGAATGCAAGTGCATTCCCATATTGTAAACTTCCTTTTGAGTATACTCAGATTATATTGTGGATTGGCCATCCACCGTGGTTTTTCCCCTAACAGGGTTTCCATATAAAAATATTTATGTTATGGTGTTGTGGTTATTTTCTTTCTGTTTTTGCATTATTCTCCTAGTTAAATATTTTAAGTGGATTAATAATCAGAAGAATAAAGTAATTTTTTGTAGAACATTGATTCACCCCCCCTCTCAGTGTTGCTTGTTTCCAACAATTGGTATCAACTTGCTAGTTCCTCAAAATAATTCTAACAGCTTGGGGAGATCTTGGAAGGTGTTTTCAATGGATACAAGCAGTCTTCAACAGCAACTTATGGTGGCCCTAGATGATCTTGACCAGTCAAAATCTAAGAACTGGGAACTACAGGAAAGTCTTGAGAATGTAGAAAAATTCATCCAGTCATTGAAAGAAAAAATCAATGAATCAAGGGAGAAAAGAAAGGAATTATGTGATCAGCTCAAATAGAAAAATAGAAGCATGGAGGATGAACAACTCAGTCATGCCTTGAAGGAGAAAATGGAAGAGTGTGAAAAAAATTCCAGAGAAAATGTTGCCCTGAAGCGTGAGATGGAGTCTATAATGATGAAAATGACCAAGAAAATTGAAGATAGAAAGAAGAATAAAGAAAAGCTTGCTCAATCCTTGAAAGAAAAATCTGAACAATATAGTCGATTGGACAATGAATTGGAACAATCTAAAAACAATGAGGAAATTCTTGAAAAATAGCTTGATGATCTCAGAGATGAACTTACTATTGCAAATGAGTACAAGGAAAAATTCAAAGCCATTTTAGCCAAACTTGATGAACTGATTAAAGGTTAGAGGACTAATGGTGACAAGCGAGGTCTTGGATATTAAGGAGAAATTTTTGGATCTGGACAAAGGAATTTCGGACAAGGAAGATTCTGACAAGGAAATTAGATGAATGGAGCCAAAATAAATCCGGTGAGGCAACCAAATGCTGAGAGATTCAATGGTTATTGTTTTACTTGCAACAAATTCGGTCATATGGCTTCTTAGTGTAGAAGCAGGATGAATCCAAGTGGACCATCATTCTCAGGTCAATGCTTTAATTGCTATAAGTATGGTCATAAGTCAAGTGAATGCAGAATTGTGATGAATAACTTTCATAGAGATATCAGATGCTATGCATACAATAGATTTGGGCATATTGCTAACCAATGCAGATCAAGGAAAAATCAGTGGAACAGTTGGTCTAATAAGAGAAATGTTGTGTGTTACAATTGCAACAAATTTGGGCACATTGTTAAATTTTGTTGGAACAGAAGAGGTCCGATAAAATAGAATACACAGCAGGATGTCAAAGGAAAAGGGAAAGTCACTACAGATGTGATCAGGAGGAAAATGTAGAAGAAATGGGTGAAAAAGAATCCCTCTGTCAAAGAAAATGTGCCAGCACCAGAATCTGCTTCTAGTAATGCCTTCGGGAATTAGTTTTAGGCCTTTGGCCTAGGGGGAGTTGTCAGAAAAATACTTCAAACCCCTTTGTACGCAAGTGATACTAGAATGTGGACCAGTCCAGTAGGTGGATCAATTCTTTTCAAATGTTGTTTAACCAAATTGAAGCCAGTGTTGTAGAATTTTGGAGATCCATAGAAAAATTATCTGTCTCAGTGCTTTAAATCAAAGTAACCGGATGAACTAGGGTTAAGGCATTTATTGCAACAAAAAGGGTTAGTTGTGCGAGTGATAAAAAGTCATTTTTTATCTTTCATTTGTCACTTTTCATTTTGAAGGAAAGTAGTGTGAAGAGCCCTAGATTGAACCTTGTCGAATTGTGGAGAGATTCAAAGCGTGGAGAAGAATCTGCGATTGAACAATGATCTGACGGAAAGGTATTTTTCAAAAAACTTGTGAATTTGTGAATTTGCAATCATGGCCAATCCTCTAGTAGTTCAAGTCAAGGACAGACCCCGTCCTAAATTTAAATGGCATCCCTATAAGTCTGTTGAAATTGATCCCTTAGGAGCATTTTCATCTATTTCGTACAAAGTTTGGCACAATGAGGATATTATGGCATATATTCATGCGACCATTGAAGAGTTAGGCACCTCTCAAATAATGAATCTATATTCCCATCATATAGTTGGAGAATATTTTATTGTAAAACCAAAATTTCAAACCCCAGAAGAGAAGAGGTTTGCGTAGTTTGTGAGATTTCCCATATTTGAGGAAAATGAATAAGTTAGATACATTTTGAGCCATGTTCATGCCAAATTCATGTGACTAAATATACCCTTCAAAATCACAAAAGAAGCTATATGTGCAATAACAGGTTTGAATTCCATCGGTAGACTTCCAGTCTTGAAATCCGTAAATAATGACAAGGTTACTAAGGCAATAGGCTCGTAATGGGATAGAAGGGCAATGACAATTGAAGACATTGCTAAAGTGGATGTGAAATTCACATCAATGGTCATAGGTCATAAGATATACCATTCTAGCCGGGATAATTTTGTATCTGGTACAGCCATCTATGCAACTTGTGAAATGGTAAAGTAAAATGCAGAATATGACTTGTGCGAGCTACTCAGAAGTCAGTTGTTGGAGAATCTGAGCAAAATCAAGAAAGACAAGAAGAATACTTTTAAATATGGTAATCTACTATTGTGCCTATTTTTCTATTTCATGAATAAGGTTTTGGGTATTGGAAGTGTACATTGGAAAAATAATGAGCCTGTATTTGTTCAGATAAGGAACATGCTATTTGGAATGGGTGATCGTCATGTCAGGAATACTACCCTTTGGGGGTACTTCAAGAATTTCTAGAATAAAATGCATTTCATGGAAAGAATTTCCACTTCAATTGTGTAATAGTACAAAGATACTATCTGCTTCATGGTGGATATTGACCTATGTCATATGGAAGTTGTTGATCCCAGAACAATTTGGATCATGCCAATGGGATACGAAGTAGAGGAAAATGTTCTAAAGATGTATGCAGAACACTTTCTGAATTCACCTCTGGATCAGGGAGAAGAAAGGTTTGGAACATATGCAGAGAAAAGTATGCAGGTTCATGAGGAATTGAGAAAACCAATAATAGTAAGGAGAGTAAGAAAAGAGACAGAAGTTTTTGCAGAAAGGATGGGCTTACCTGTAGAAGCTTTGAGAGAAGTAAGAAGAAGGAGAAATAAGGTAGAAGCAGCAGAAATGAAAGCAAAAACAGAGTCTGCTAGTCCTAGTGCATCCTCTGCCTGCACTAGATCTACAAGGAGTTCCCCTGCAACCAAGCTAGCTCAAGACAAGCCTTTCGATAAAAGGAAGAAGAATAAAAGTACAAGAACTTATAAGCCTATTTTAGAAGATGAGGAAACAAAATCAGAAGAAGTATTGAGAGAAGTAGAAGCTACCGAAACTTAGGCTGTCGAGTTAAACAAGGGAAAATCTTCTGGGAAAGAAGAAAAGGCAAAGAAGGCTAAAATTGACAAACCTGGTATGTCAGTTGATGAAGTTGTGAATGCAATTTTTAATGACGGTAATCTCAAGCCCCTTTGTGAATTGTATGAAACCTTTGATGAATCAGCTCAAAGAGTCCTAGAAGAAGCTACAATAAAACATCTGAACATTTTTAATAAAGCTCTTGTTGAGATTATGTCTGGCCTACCCAAGAATTTGTATGATATTTTGGAGTCAAGAAGAGTAAGTGCTAGAACAGAAGAAGAGAATCTGAGGAAGAGATTTCTTGCAGACTTGTGTCCAGAACTATCAATTGAAGAGATGGATTCACTCCTTGAAAAGGCTAAAAATGAATTTAAGAGCAAGACAAGGGTGAATAAACTCATGATTGGTGAAACTGATGTTTTTGTTGGTGAAACTAAGGAAATTTTGGAAGAGTTTTTGTCAAAGAATAAGATTAACATTGAGGAAATGAATACTAAAAATATTTTGAAAAGTGAGGAAGTGAATGTGGAGGTAAATGTAAATGAAAAAGAGAATGTGAATGAGGAGAATATGAATGTATCTGATCCTCCAGAATTTGAGGATATTTTGACTTCTCCTAATGAGGAAAATATAGAGACACCTATGGAAACTGAAGTTCCTTAGGTGGTGCTAACTAAGGAGAAGATGGTGCAAAATGAAAAGGTTGAGGCACTCAAAGTCAATCCAGAAATAGTTTCTGAAGAACCCAAGGCTGAAGAAGAAAAAGTTTAGGAAACAAGAGTGGAGGCAAGAGACACTGCCAAGGCAGTGAAGAGATCTATGATGGAGCAACAAGAAGATTTTGATCCTAAATTGGACGAAAGTCCATTCAATCTATCTAATTTGTCCCCAATTCAGATGATGAAGGTTTCATTAATTGCTCAAGCTAAGGCTAGTGAGAAGATTCTAAAGTCTCACATAGAGGATAGTGAATTGCTAAGCTTTGCATCTAGAGTTTTGTATAAATTAACGCCTACTCATGTCATGGATCCATTAGGTTCCTCTTCCGGCGAGCTAAAGAAGCTCATAAATGTTGTAAGTACTCAATTAGATTCCCTTGAGAAATCTATTGAGGATAAAGTGAAAAAGGAGTTTAATAGAAAAAGGCCTAGTCAGTTGAAGGAAATAATTGCAAAGGATAAGATTTTGTTAGCTACTTGCATAAAGAACACTCAAGGTTCTATATCTAAAGCTGGAAAAGCCTACAAGTAATGTTTGATTTTTTCCAAGTTTACTGAAGGTGATGAGAAAAAGGTGAAGGATTTGGAAAATCAATTAGCTACCATTTCTACTACTTTTGATCCATTAGTTGGTGATGTGGTTCAGCAAGAAGGTTAAGAAACAGCTCTACTTGACAAAATAAGATGTTTAAAGAATGAAAATGACAAAATTGTTGGGAGAGTTTGTGAACTAAGGGGACTAATTTTTCCGAAGATTGAGATAATGATGAATGCTTTAAAGGAAGTGAAAGTTGTTGTAGTAGTTAGTGATCTGGAGAATCTTGAAACTGCAGAGGCTCAATCCTATTTAATGTGTGGTCATATAACAGTTTTGAAAAGTCTCAAAAAGGTATATGATGACAATTTAAGAGTGTTGAAACAAGATTTTGCAGATGTCTTCAAATCCTTGTAAGTTACAAGTTCATGCCTGTACAGTTTTGGAATTTTGTTTTGGTTTCCCCAGTTTTTGCCATTGATGTCAAAGGGGGAGAAGTGTACAGTGAAAAATGTATAGTCATCATAGGGGGAGTTGTTTTCCCAAGATTGAAGTTTCTTTTTGAAGTTTTGAAATGGCAGTGTAACTCATGCTAGTTTTGATCATAGGGGAAAAATGTGGACACCTAAAATTGTATGAACGCGTCACACATTCCTAATATATCATTTTCCATCATTTTCCTCATTATCCCCTAATTCATTATTTTTAATTAAATAATTTCTAATTATTTGATTAAATTTGCTATTTTCTTCTATTGAATAATTAATATTATTTGATTAATTCATCATTTTCCCCCCTTTCACATTAATTAAATAATTTCAATTATTTAATTAATTACTAATTTTCTTCAAACCCACCTAATTAAATATTTTTTAATTATTTAATTAAAAAACTTAATTTCTCTCATCTCATAATTAAATAATTTCTTAATTATTTAATTAACTAATTTTTCCTCCAACTTGCACATGGCATATTCTATTTTTAAAAAGGAAATATTCCCTTTTCAAAATATATCCCTCCATAAAATATCTCAAACTAATTTCCTTAAAATGAGGAGATATTTTTAATTAACTAAACCTCTCATTCAATTTCATCCATTGATCTCTTGATTTAATTCCATTTGTTGATCTTCATCATTCGATCTCCATCATTGATCAAACATTTATGAAATCTATAAAATATTGTTTTTTTTCTAATAAAATTCATTCACAATTATCCTGAGAGTATTCATTCATTATTAAGCATTCATCATTGAGTATTTTGAGAAATTAGTGAATCAAAAATATCATCAACAAGCTTTTGCAACATGAGTTATGCATAATTGAGCAATCCACATATTGAATTGGCATAATTCAATAATGGAGTACTAGGATTGTATGTTTTCTTTGAGTAATCTGAGTTATATTCTTGATATGTGTTTTATTCATGGAAGAATTTGCATTCAACTTCATTGCTTAATGGGTGTAATTGATCTCTTTATTCTAGATGTTTAGTGTTTTTATAACCCTAATCGATTAATCTGTCTTTAACTTCATTTCCCATTACTCCCATTACACACATGTATATTATTATTTTTAAATGTAATAAGTTCATTTAGTCAGTGGAGGTATTAAATATTTAAGATTTTCTATTTTCATGTCATGTGAAATATTTTTATTTAATAGTTCTTATTAAAATAAATTTTAAAACTTATTATTTAAAGTGCACCCTCCCTCCTTAAAGCATGTTGTGAAGAGTGTTAAGGCTTAGGTATTCAACTCAAGACATTGATCACATGGGAAATAAAAAAATTAGTTTGTGGTTATATGGATAGACCCTAAGGGATTAATAGACTTGTTTATGACCTTAATTGGAGGCAATTATTTTAAAGATACAAAAATTACATACAAAGGAGTTTTTTGATGATATATTTTTTGAAATCATATATTTCTTAGCACTGTGTGTGGTAAAATCATAAATTAATTTTTATAAATTATGATATAGTTTTGTGGATGTTTATGGCAAGTGATTTTTTTGGTGCAAGTAAGTGTTTCAAATGTTGTCTTCAGGTTTTTGTGGGTGTGGATTATGCGGATATATTATGCTCCAAATCATAATATAGTGGAATATTTATGTAGGATCATTGTCATTTGTAGATATATTGATTGGAGACATATCTTATGATATTAAAGATGTGTAACAATATGCCATGGTAGATTCTACATCTATAGTAGGATTTTTGGAATGATATGATTGTCCATCATTTTTTTAGTTGAAGAGGGATATTCCTTTGGAGTTGAAAATGTGGAATGGCTTGCCATGGTGATCTCTTAGATCTTGCAATGTTGTAGTCCACGTGTTTTAATATGAGATGACAATAAATATGTATATGTTGGTTTTAAATAGATAGCTCTTTAGGATATTGAATATGTGTCATTTAAATGTGTATATGTTGGTTTCAAATAGCTATATATTTAGGCTATTGAAGATGTGCTTAATAATGGAGGGTGTTTCTCTTTCTATGGAAAAGTTGGTAAGTATTTTTTTTGGTAAATGAATGTTGGAGTGGGATGATTCCATCAAGTATATTCAACAATCATGTAGGATTATTGTAATGGACTTGCAACACTTATTTAGGGAGGTTCTATAACATGGAGGTTCCTTAATAGATTAATTAGTAATACTTTAACTTGAAATTGTACTAATGGATATGGTTTTAATTTAGTTCATGGTGTTATGAGATGGATGAAAAAATGGCATGCGCTTGTTGTTGAAAGTATGAAGTTGTTATCATTGATTTCAATAGGCTTATGTTGTCATTGGTGTCAACTGTGTAGTGGTTGAGAGAGATTGTTGCAATATTGTTCTAAGTTAAAGAGGTGTGTTCTGGTTTTTCTCTACATTTCTTCTAGGTTGAAGATCTACTTGTGTGGTTCAGATATGTTGGTTACATGTGTTCAAATATGCTAGATGGATCATTGTATAGAAGAATTTGTGATCACCAATGTGTGAACTATGCATTACAAAGGTGTCTGGAAGAAATGTCTTTGCTCCATGTTTCTCCGTAGTTGTGTTTTGAAACTTGCAATTTTGAGTGAGATTTTATGGTGTTGGTATCTTTCTTGTGTCAAGAGGATTCATGGTTTGGTGTTCTAGAAGATGGTCTTCCAAGTTACATTATGTGGTAGTGGTGTATGGATATACAGGGCTTGTACATTCTTCAAGTGAAATTTGTTGCAAAGGAGTTTATTAGTTTTCAAGATGTTTTTTTATCATGTTCAAGTGAAGGTTTTTTTTTAAAGTTATGGATTGATCAAAGGGAGCATGTACTTAAAAGTTTAATGGTGTTTGCATGGGTAGTGGGTGACTTGGTGTTTACACTACATATGAAGCATCTTCGAAGTTTTTGGTAACGTTTGGTTGAGTGGTGTTGTTGATTTGGGTCCCAATTAAGTTTTGATGTGGTTCACATTCACTTCTTCCCACCATGGAAGTGTTTTTGCACTGACATAATTTGAATTTGCATGTTTAAGGTGTATTTCCAACCTTGGAGAGGGTTTCAAGGTTGAGGATGGTATAAGTATGAGTTGAATTGTTGATGGAGGAGAAGATCTCTATGAAAGATAGATGAATGTGCAAAGTGTATGATGAGAGTGATGTGAGATTGAGCATAGCAGTGTGAACTTCAAGTGTTAGATTACCAGATGTAGTGAGTAGAAGGTGTCTACAATCATTCAAACAGACTGTGAAGGTGTTGAAGCTATTATGGTGGAATCTTTATTGCATTAAGATCATGTTCTTTGTGTAACATTTCTTCTCAATCTTCTTTTGCTTCCAGTAGTGAGCCTTAGTTGTGAGCCTTTCTGGACAGTGTGTCTTATTCTGGCAGTGATCCCTTGTAATCAGTTTTGCAATTACTTATATTGTGAGCTAATCCTCACTATGGTTTTTCCCTCCTTGGGTTTTCCACGTAAATTTGGTATTCTCTTATGTTTGGTGTTGAGTTGTTTAAGTTCCTGTTATCTTCTTTTCATGTTAAAACTTCATAATAGATTAAGGATTTAATGAATGCTTGTGGATCTAAATATTAATGAGGGTTTTGGTGTTTTGATAAGATACAATTGATTCCCCCCCTTCTTAGTTTTCTTGTTCATTCAATACTTGCATAGCTGGTTTTCATTATCTATTTATGGGATCGCTCATAGTTGTTTAAGTTTATTTTAACCTCTTATGCACTATACATAATAAGTGGGAGGTTATTGGGAAGGATTTTTTGTACACATTACATAATGATAATATTATAATATTGTTATTTAGTTGTGGTACATCTTAGGATGTGCATTCCACACTACAATAAGAAATCTTGGGGATAGTTTTAAGTTGTACAAGATACTTTTAAAGTATTTAATATAGGATAAATATTAGGAGAAAATATATTTAATATGTAAGGAAAGCTTAGGTGCGGAACAAATTCTCCTAACGTCAAAACCTCAGGGAAGAATGTAGAGGTGTCTTTAAATTTTCAATTACAGGCCAATTAAGATACACTTGAAAGAAATTACAAAAACAGAGAAATGAACATACATAAATGAACAGCAAATTTACGTGGGAAAACCCTTATAGGAGAAAAACCCACCACACCAAGAAAAGCCTCTTTGTATTACAGTAATGGAAATTACATACAGAGATCAGACTTATCTTTCTGATGTCAATTTACAGTAGTAGATTCAATGATCAACCTTATACAGAACATCTCATTTACAATGCACTCTCAATTGAATTCACACACACTAATCACACATCGACCCGTTCATGCCACTATTCACTGAACTGATCATCATCTTCAATTTCTGAGTATATCCATGTCGTTCACAGTCTATTGATCTTCCTCACAGGAATGGCCATAATAGTCCAACTGCTAGCGGTTCCCATTCTGCTTCTCTAATTGGTCAAAGACAAACCACCTAGGATAGACAAATGGTCAAGGTGTTCAAACTGCGTCGCATGTCGGTGAGACACTAGTCGTGTCTCCCTGATGCTACAAGACCAATTACACATCCATCACTATTGACAAGAGTCACTGCTATCGGCAGGAGATCAAAACGAGATCAAAAGTCACATCAACATCAACACTCCCATCAGTGAGACTTACTCTATCAGAAAGATCGGCAAGACCTTTCACCAACATCCTCAGAAGACCCATCGCTCAGACAATCGCTAGTTGCTATGAGTCATAACGAGCCCTCAAGTCATACCGATATGAACATCCATCGGCAAGAATTAGGTTGTCACTAAGAGTCACCCCGCAGGTTCCAAGTCACCCCGATCCCATCCTTCGCTAGGAGTCATACCGACAACAGACCATACCATCGGCGAGACAATCATCCATCACCAAGAGTCTCCAAGGTCACACCTCTCGCCGAAACCACTTGTCGCCCAGAGTCTCCCAAACCTCTGATAAGAATAACCTTTCAGCCATACCAACCCACTCAGCAGAGGGTTACATCAAACACAAGTCACACCGATAACATCCCTTGCCAAGAGTCTCTTCAACCAAACACCATTGGCCAGAGTCACAATGACTATCAACAGGACAGTTCCATCGGCAAGACTTCTCCCAGCGCTAAGACTCATTCCGACTGTCCAAGTTATGTCGAAGGCTCAAGTTATGTCGATCGCTGAGAGATTCCATAAGTCACACCGACAAGCTGACAAATTAAGATCAGAGGCAGATCGGCTAGACATCTCAGCAGTCACAGCGACCATGCTTACTTAGAGGTTTCAGCCTATGAGATTGAGGCACACAATTCCAACAATCTCCCACTTGACAAAGATCACACAAGCACCTCCAGAGCACAACAAAACTACTAAAATTCATGGGCATCGAGGCCCATCAAACTGGCACACCACCTAAACTTGTATGTGCTCACTGGCTTCATTAATGCATCTACAACATTCTCCAGAGTATCCACTTTTTCTAAAGATACCTTTCCATCCTCCACCATATCTCGTACAAAATGATACTACACATCAATATGGTTCGTCCTGGCATGGAAATTAGGATTCTTCGCCAAACAAATAGCACTCTGACTATCACAGTAAATTGTTATTTGCCCTGCATCAAACCCAATGTTAGAACACAAACGTTTTAACAAAATTGCTTCTTTACAAGCATGTGTTGCTGCCATGTATTCTGCCTCTGTAGTGGACAAAGTGACTACAACCTGTCGCTTACTCATCCAACTCACTACACCACCATTCAACATGAAAATATATCCACTGGTGGATCTTCTGCTGTCAATGTCCCCTGCCCAATCAGAATCCACATAGCCTTGAATGCTGAGAGTCCTCTGTGATTCAACCAAGTTTCCATGGTAACACAAAGCATATTTTGAAGTGCCCTTCAAATATCTGAATACTTTTTTCACAGCATCCCAATGTGTTCTTCCAAGATTAGCCATAAACCGACTAAGTGCTCCCACTGCTTGGGCAATGTCTGGCCTTGTACAGACCATTGCATACATTAGACTGCCAACCGCACTAGCATAAGGCACACTGGTCATGTCCTCCATCTCGTAGGAGATTTTGGATAGTCTTCAATAGATAGCTTCGTTCCACAAAGCTGGAACAACTAGCTTGCAATCAATCATACAAAATCTCTCTAGAAAGTCTTAATATACTTACTCTCACGAGCCAAATTTTCTATTCTTCCTATCCCGTTATTTCCATTCCTAGAATATACCTAGCTGCACCAAGATCTTTCATTTTGAACTGCGGACAACTGAGACTTAAGATCAAAATCATTAACTTACTATTGCCTATGAACAACATATCATCAACATAGAGAGCAATAATAAGAACTTCGATCACTTTTAGCTTTGTAATACACACAATGATCAGATTTTGATCTTACAAATCCCAATGAAAAACAAAAGTGTCAAACTTCGGTACCACATTCTAGGAGACTGCTTTAATCCATACAGAGATTTTTTCAACTTGCAAACCAGTTTTTCTTTACCTTTCTCCACAAAGTGCTCAGGCTGGGACATATACATCTCTTCTTCAAGATCACCATGAAGAAATGTTGTCTTCACATCCATTTGTTCAACCTCTAAGTCATACGCTGTTGCAAGTGACAAAAGGAATCTGATAGATGTCAGCTTAGCTACAGGAGAAAAAATTTCTCCATAATCAATTCCCTCTACCTGGGAATAACCCTTCGCAACCAACCTTGCCTTATAATTTTCCACACTGCCATCCAAACCTATTTTCTTTTTAAATACCCATTTGTAGCCAACATCTTTTTTTCCTTCAGGCAAGGGCACCAAACTCCAAGTATCATTCTTTTCTAATGATGTCATTTCTTCATTCATGGCTTCCAACCAAGAGTTTGAATCAGACATTCTAAATGCCTCTTTCATAGTCCTAGGCTCATCAGTGCTAGAAATTAAAGCATAGGCACAAGTAAAATCTATCAAAGAAAACCCATACCTATCAGGTTGCTTCCCTTCATGAGTTGACCTCCTCACTTGCTGAGGCTAAGGTTGTTGTTCTTCTTCAGAACTCTCAGAACTGCTTGATCTCTCCTCAGTTTTAGGTACATTTTGAATTTTCAATTCCTCTTTATCTGGTGTCGAAGGAATTTCAACTACATCCTTTTTGTTTTCTGATTTTGTCTCTGACTGCAGATCCAAGGTAGAAGGCTTCAGCTCACAAAAGATAACACTTATGTTGTATAGAACCTTCTCTGTATCAAGATTCCAAAGCTTGTATCCTTTTATGCCAGCACTATAACCAATAAAAATACATTTGATAGCCTTGTTTTCCAATTTAGATCTTTTCTCATATGACACATGTGCATATGCCTCACAGCCAAAGACTTGAATGTGTCTCAGAGAGGGCTTCTTTCTAGACCATGCTTACAAAGGTGTTTTCTCAACAAGAGCAGAATTAGGAGAACAGTTTATCAAGTATCATGTTGTGGCAACTGCCTCAGCCCAGAACTTCTCCTCCAAGCCAGCACTGCTCAGCATACTTCATGCTCTTTCCATCACTGTCATGTTGAACCTTTCTACAACTCCATTTTGTTGTGGAGTGTAAGGTATAGTTTTATGTCTTTTAATCCCATGATCTTTACAGTACCTCTCGAAATCATCAGAACAAAACTTACCGCCATTATCAGTCCTTAAACATTTTATTTTTCTTCCAGTCTGATTTTCTACAAGGTTTTTAAATTCCTTAAAACGACTGAACACTTCTGATTTACTTTTCAAAAAATAAACAAATGCTCTTCTTGAATAATCATCAATGAACGATACATAATATCTTGATTTAGACAGAGAAGGAACATTTACTAGACCAAAAACATTAGAATGAATGTAATCAAGTAAACCAGAAGATTTGTGAGGACTGGAGTAAAATGAAACATGGTGTTGTTTACCATATATACAATGTTCACAAAATTTGAATTCAAGGTTACAATCATCAATCCCTTCAACCAGGTTTTTATTCTTCAAGGTTTTTAAACCTTTTTCTCCAATGTGGCCAAGCCTATGATGCCAGAGCATAGTATTTTCTGCTGGAAGTTTAACTTCCATAGAGTTTGCACAATAGGAACTTTTTCCTCTTTTTCTCCATGAGTAGCCTTTTGTGACTTTGCAGAGACACTATTACATTACACATGTGCATCCAGCTTATACAAGGTACCAATATGAGCCCCTTGCTAGCACCATTGAGCCTCTAGTCATCTTGCAGCCATTTCCAGAGAACGTGACTTGCACTCCAATATCATTCAGCTTACTTATAGAAAGCAAATTTTGATCCAGACCTGGTATATGCATCACATCATTGATTCCCTTCACTCTTCCATCGGGAATTGAATTCTGACTCTTCCACGGCCAAATTCCAAAGATGAATCGCTTTCCAAATACACCTTTCCACCATCGTATTTTTCATACTTAGTGAACCAGTCTCTATGAGATGTCATGTGGAAAGATGCTCCAAAATCAATCATCAAGACATCATCTGATGCATGTGTAGCCAAGGCTGCAATGAAAGCATCTACATCACTCTGAGAAGAATCATTGTCAGAAGAATTCTTCTTCTTCTTCTTTTTCTCCTCTTTGCAATCCTTTCGAACATGACTAGGTTGCCCACAATTCTAGCACTTCACCTTGGACTTCTTGCCAGGAGACTTTGATCTCCCTTCTGATTTCGATTTGGACTTCTTGTCCTTCTTCTTGCCTTTTTCTTTGGATCTACCTCTGACAGCAAGAGCCTCCTTCGCCATCTCAGAATATTTCCTTCTCATATCTTCTGATAACAAAGAAGCAACCACATCTTCCATCTTAAAAGTGGATTTTGTACTCCCAATAGCCATCACCAAGTGATCCCAAGAATCTGGCAAAGAACATAATAACAACATACAACGATCTTCTTCATCAATCTTCACACCCACAGATGCTAATTGAGCAATCAACATGTTGAAAGCATTCAAATGATCAGTAACAGATCCTCCTTCTTGCATTCTTAAAGTGTACAACTTCTTCCTCAAGAATAATTTATTCACCAAGGACTTGTCCTAATAAATAGTTGTCAGTCTTTTTCACAAGGAAGATGCAGTCTTTTCCACAAGGAAGATGCAGTCTTTTCTTCATGAACATTCAGAAGAACAGAGTCTACTAAACAGAGTCTTATTAGCCCCTTAGATTTTCTATCTACAAGGTCTCAATCTTCTTGCTTCATGCCTGTCGGCTTCGTTCTAGACACAGCAAGCCACAAATCATGATCAACCAACAGATCTTCCATTTTGAGTTTCCACAACTCAAAATTACTACCATTGAATTTCTCAATTTCAATCTTTCCTGACGTGCTTGCCATCTTAATCTGTAATTTGAATTACCAGGCTTCTACAAGACTCCCACTGAATAGAATTGGCACAAAAAACCCAATGTACCCACAAGGATAACACAACTGGCCAAGCTCTGATACCACTTGTAAGGAAAGCTTAGGTGCGGAACAAACTCTCCTAACGTCAAAACCTCAGGGAAGAATGTAGAGGTGTCTTTAAATTTTCAATTATAGTCCAATTAAGATACACTTGAAAGAAATTATAGAAACAAAGAAATGAACATACACAGATGAACACCAGATTTACGTGGGAAAACCCTTACAGGAGAAAAACCCACCACACCAAGAAAAGCCTCTTTGTATTATAGTAATGGAAATTACATACAGAGATCATACTTATCTTTCTGATGTCAATTTATAGCAGCAGATTCAATGATCAACCTTGTACAGAACATCTCATTTACAATGCACTCTCAATTGAATTCACACACACCGATCACACATCGACCCATTCACGCCACTGTTCACTGAACCAATCATCATCTTCAATTTCTAAGTATATCCATGTCGTTCACAGTCTGTTGATCTTCCTCATAGGAATGGCCACAACAGTCCAACTGCTAGCAGTTCCCATTCTGCTTCTCTGATTGGTCAAAGACAAACCATGTAGTATAGACAAATGGTCAAGGCGTTCAAACTGTGTTGCATGTTGGTGAGACACTAGTCGTGTCTCCCCGATGCTACAAGACCAATTACACATCCATCGCTATCAGCAAGAGTCACTGCTATCGATAGGAGATCAAAATGAGTTCAAAAGTCACATCGACATCAACACTTCCATCGGCAAGACTTACTCTATCGGCAAGATCAGCAAGACCTTTCACCGACATCCTCAGAAGACCCATCGCTCATACAATCGCTAGTCGCTATGAGTCATAACGAGCCCTCAATTCATACCGATATGAACATCCGTCGGCAAGACTTAGGTTGTCGCTAAGAGTCACCCCGTAGGTTCCAAGTCACCCTGAGTCCATCCTTCACCAGGAGTCATACCGACAACAGACCATACCATCGGCGAGACAATCATCTGTCGCCAAGAGTCTCCAAGGTCACACCTCTCACCGAAACCACTTGTCGCCCAGAGTCTCCCCGACCTCTGATAAGAATAACATGTCGGCCAGACCAACCAACCCACTCGGCAAAGGGTTACACTGAACACAACAAGTCACACTGATAACATCCCTTGCCAAGAGTCTCTCCGACCAAACACCATTGGCCAGAGTCACGATGACTATCAACAGGACAGTTCCATCGGCAAAACTTCTCCCGGCGCTAAGACTCATTCCAACTGTCCAAGTTACGTCGAAGGCTCAGATTATGCCGATCGCTGAGAGATTCCAGAAGTCACACCGACAAGCTCATAGATTAAGATCAGAGGCAGATCAGCTAGACATCTCAGCAGTCACAGCGACCATGCTTACTCAGAGGTTTCAGCCTGTGAGATTGAGGCATATAATTCCAACATAATATTGGGGTTCATGACTTAGTAAGCACATTGATTAATATTCTCATGGCTTTATGTAATACCACTTAGTCATTTTGCACAATCTCAGTCTATAGAAGTCAACACATGGGTTATGGTATGTGCACAATTGGAGCATCTCAAGGAGGTTGCATATGTGATGTTAGAATCTTGGGGAAGGCATGAAGTGGGATGTGTTGTTCTCATAGACTATTGGATTAACCTCATGAAGAGTATAGTTTGGTTTCTTACTATTGAAAGAGACTTGTATGGATGAACTCTATAAATAT
Source organism: Sequoia sempervirens (assembly GCA_007258455.2). Taxonomy (NCBI): domain Eukaryota; kingdom Viridiplantae; phylum Streptophyta; class Pinopsida; order Cupressales; family Cupressaceae; genus Sequoia; species Sequoia sempervirens. The sequence goes on from VDFB02005241.1 coordinate 313,663, forward strand.
ATTTTGATCATATATGTTTGGTAGTACATTGAGTGATGCAATGTTAAATTTTGTTGGTTTTTCTCCAAAAAAACTTTCCCAAGTTATACCTAGTATCATCTTGTGTGCATGATTTATAGTTGTTTTACATTCTCAATTATGTAACCTATTTAATATAGTTTCTCTTGTACAGGTTATGTAGAAAATATTACATAAGAATTTTTTGTAATTTCGAGATAATTTGATCTAGTGATTGAAATGCACAATATCTATCAAAGGCTTAACTAAAATAATGAAAAAGTAGCAAAATAGAATTTGGTTGCAATAAAATGATAAAACTATCAAGCCAATTTATCACTCAGTTAGACCCAATATGCAAGATGGATCATATAAACCAAGTAGGTGAAGAGTTTTTGATACCAAGAGTACAATCATAAAGATTGAATCTATTGTTCATGTAGAAATGTGTCTTTGAATCACTAGTTTTCCATCTCATTGGAAAGTACCCTTATTTGTAACATGATGTCTCAACCATATTGAATTCTATATTAAAGATTCACTGTGTCTCAAGTATTTCATTTGTAATCCAATGCTAGAAATGTGTCCATTAAAATGCATCATTTGAGTCATAAAATGCTAAGAAAACTAAGGGATTTGTTGTCTAGGTTAAAAATTACCACAAAGTTGTGTCACACTTTCAACCAGCTTATCAGCACAACTGAATTTAAGTATTTCTAACTAAAAATCAATTTTGGTCAAACATATGATCTAGTAAGATTTATTCTAGCTAAGTTAGATACTTCCACAACTTTTTCAACTAAAATTGTTGGTTAAAAATATATGGAACACCACTTTGAGTCCAATTTACCAAAAAAATAAAATTATTTGAAAAACTTGAAATTTCAATAACTCCTACTAATGTAAATAACATTTTTTTTAAAATATAAAAATACCCTTTTGTAGATCTATAAGTTTTGTTTTCAAAAATATATTTATTTTAATAGTTTACTTATTATTTATATTTTATTTTTTATTTTTACTAAAAGTAGGCTATCAGCACAAAATATTAGGTTCATTGCCATGCCAAGGAAAAATACTAAAACTTATTAAAGAAAATTGAAAAAAATATGACGCACTAGATAAAAAAATCTATTTCAAGATGGTATAATTAATTTTCCATTTTAGATTTAAATATTTAATATGAAAGTTGACGTCACATGGAAACAACTATTTTTTGATTCACGCACATTTTAACATTTATTTTAAAATAGATATTTATCAAAATTGGAAAAAAATATATCCATGCACTAAAGTTTCAAGTTATAAATACAAACAAAAAATTTGAAAGAAAAAAAAATTACTATAAAATGTTTGAAATCTCATGCAACTTCATTTTTCAGCATTTTATCAACAACTAAATTATAGTGTTAATTTATTAAAAACTAGTCTAAAATATTTTTTTAATTTTTTTTTTTTAAATACAAACATAAAATATACTAAAAAATACATATTTTACTAGTTTACATCATTTCAAAATTCAAAACATATATATGCCACTTTTTAGTGATTCAATTTTAAAAGTTGGATCAATGTTGTTCATTTCCTTTATAAAGTGTTGTAAGGTAGGGGGACATCCACGTGCAAGGCCCCAGGTCACGGAGGACCAAGATGCGGAAAGCTGCCCTAACTTACCTCAGCTTAGTGGGATGTTTAGGGTATGAAGATGAGAATGATGAGGACGATGGAGTCATGTAACCACTCTGCAATTTCAAGATTCGAAGTGGGGCTAGGTAAGCTAGTTTTGGAGCTCAATATTGTATCCTGGATAGCTCTTTGGTAGAGGACGAGAGCACAATTTCTAGACAATAGCGCAGTGCACTGGCGTCTCTCAGGTGTGTTGGTGTCCATACAACCAGAGGATCAAAAACATAATATGAACTTATCAGAAAATGAGCTAGCAACTTCTAAGAGAGAGAAATAACACTATGAAGTATGAGAAATATAAATGAAGGTGATAGAGTAAATATACCAGAGCTAGGGTGACGAAGATAATTTTGTAGAAGAGTTTGTTCTCCAGCTCGCTCCGCCAAGCACGCACACCTACACATACAAAGAGAGGAAAATATTGGGTGGTTGTATAGGGGCCTACCTCAGTCAAACCATCATTTAGGTGTTTCCACCTCCACAAGCAACCAAGGAAATGAGATAAAGAAAATAATGTAGTAAAGAGCACAAAAGCACTGCAAAATAGTAAAGTGATAACTCAACCAAGTGATAGAGGAGAGGAAAGGGAAGCTTACCACCTCCACCAAGAGCACTCAAGGCTGCTTTGGGGGAGAAAATGAGAGTACTCAAGCCTCTGGTACAATGGTGTTTGTCCCAAACTTGCTCTACCGAAGTGATGGAGTGATGTGTTTGCTGCAATGGAGAGCTTGTATGCTTGGAGTGAGTGAAAGTGAGCTTGTGAAGTGGTAGAATGAGTGCTTGAAGTTGTGAAGAAGCTTGTAGAAGATGAAATGCTTGTTGAAGGAGTGAATATGAACGAGAGATGAAGAAAAATAGCCATATTCGGGCCGGTCGGCTGAAGGGGGCGTTACAACTTGACTCCCAATGAGAATTGTAACACCTCTGCAGGTTCAGCCGCAAGAATCTTCCAGGGACCTAAGTGCACCGCACGGGTGTCCCCGACAGAAATGCCTCCACCAATGCTCAAAATAGGCACCAAGTGTGATGCAAGCAGTAGGCTTAGGTGGAATTAAGCCTCCGAACTTGGTTTTCTAAATTGGAGAGGGAAAAAAGAGGAATTTACACGGGGTGCAAATTCACTCCTATACAAGTGTGACACAACTTTGTGCTTTTACCCCAAACCAAATCATGTTTGATGGTTCACAACCATGTGAAACATAATTGGGATGTTAAGTAGATACAAAAATCACAAGCCTACATGCACTTCCTCATGATTGGTATTGAAAAATGTTATATATGGCTAGATGGCACACTAGACAATAGAAACTAAAAAGATATCATGAGCTACTAGATACAAAGAATTTCTAAAGATATTTATAACCCTTGCAAAATGAACTTGTGGTATGGGTTCATTAGAACCTTGAAATTCCATGAGTAATAACTCATAAAAAAGAGTGTATAAGGACATATCTTCAAATTGAAACCCTTATAATTTAGGGTAATTATTTTACAAAATCTTGCTATGGTTTTTTGAAGAAAACTCTTTGAGTTGTAGTTTTCATCTTTTTACAAATTTCCCCATCTTTCAGTAAGTGAACAGGGCCATGGGAGCACCTATAACACTCAATTGAAGAATAGGGATGAATAAAAAGCTAATAGAAATGTCATTGCAACTTTCCATCCATATCTTTACTTCCTCATAATTGTGACCTATCCTCATTTCCACACCTTTGTGATATTTTTTTGTCAATTACATGCATTTGTTGCTATATTTTTTGAGCTAGGTTATACTTGAAATGCATATTATGTGATTTCATGATTAAATCTCATTATATATACGCTTTTATGACTATATTTATATAATTACTTCTAGTGTGTGGGATATTTATATACAATTCATTAGCCTCATATTCATTGTTTAGAGTAACATATTAGGGGGTAACATATTTTGTTCCCCTTACTGTAGAGCTTATTTGATTTGATTTTACATATATTGTTTCTATTATTTCCACAATCTATTGAATCATTGTGTATGCAACCCATTAAGGATGGGATTATTATATCACTTATTCTTTCATGATTATGGATCCACTAGCTCTCTATGATATACTACTCTCTCTTATTACAATGGCTCGTTATAGGTCCTACACTAATATTTATGGTTACAATATCTTTTGGAAGTTGTACATGACCATTCTTCAATTGCAGCATGTCTACAGTATCCTTTGCTAGTTACATTTGGATCATGACTTCATGAACCCTAAAAATATATCACTCCATATTCTTTCATTATATATACGCTTTTATGACTATATTTATATAATTACTTCTAGTGTGTGGGATATTTATATACAATTCATTAGCCTCATATTCATTGTTTAGAGTAACATATTAGGGGGTAACATATTTTTTCCCCTTATTGTAGAGCTTATTTGATTTGATTTTACATATATTGTTTCTATTATTTCCACAATCTATTGAATCATTGTGTATGCAACCCATTAAGGATGGGATTATTATATCACTTATTCTTTCATGATTATGGATCCACTAGCTCTCTATGATATACTACTCTCTCTTATTACAATGGCTCGTTATAGGTCCTACACTAATATTTATGGTTACAATATCTTTTGGAAGTTGTACATGACCATTCTTCAATTGCAGCATGTCTACAGTATCCTTTGCTAGTTACATTTGGATCATGACTTCATGCACCCTAAAAATATATCACTCCATATCTAAATTATTATAATGAATCTTTAGGAGGCATAGAACACCTTTTTATTTTCAATTTATTGATAAAAAAATGTGATGAATTCAGTGTAGTTTTGATGATTATTATTTTATGGTTCTAACATTGAACTTGTAGGTACAACAAATAAATTTGTGATAGTAGGCACAAATCTACTAAAGGACACATGAAATCTCATCCATATCTACATACTTTTACAAATTTGTCTATTATTTACATTTATACAATTTTCTTGTTTATTTTAGCACATATGTTCATGTAGTTAACTTGCATGCTAAAGTGGGGGAAAATTATAACTCGGGGAAAATTGCATCACTACCCATTTCCCCTACTCATTTTGGACCCACTTTAGGCGCTCTCCTATATATAATGCTATAATGATCAATTTAGCTCTATTTACACATATGTTAAACATGAACCATCTTTATGCTACTTAGGCTATTGTTTCTTGAGTAAAATAATCTAATTCAACTTGTTTCCTTAGCTCACATTTTAGGAAAGGTGTTTCAACCTTGCATCAAATGGTTAAGAACATAAACAATAAAAAATTCTAGCTATAAAATAAATAAATAAACTCAATTCCTAGGATATATAGGTCTTTTTCCCTAATAAATATTGAAATGAGATGTAACTAATAGTCTAGTTAAATGGGCATAAATCTCTTTTATTAAAAAAATTAGGCTCAATCAGCTTTCCTAATCAAATGTTATGGCCTACAAAAATTTGTCCTCCCACATTAAAAATGTAAGAACATATATAACACATAAGAGAGTCATAAGAGGGAATTACATTTGTTGACCAACTTATGATGCATGCATGAAATTCCATAAGATATATTTGAGTGGAGAAAATAGAGTTAAAATAGAGCACCCAAGTTGGTGAGTGGATTACGATGAGTTTATGCAGGTGAAAGGAATGTGTTATTCTTAGCTTGTGGAGTTATCTTTGGGATTGGGAATTATATTTTTAACTATGTATTTGAACACCACATTTTTATTGGTTTTAGCTCATGGTTTCCTAATTACCATTTGATAGTTTTGTTATTACTTCAATTTATTAGGTTCTTATGATTAAGGTTTCATAGTAATATTTTGTAGGTATTGTTATGATGTCATAATTTCTCTAGATCTCTTGTTGATGATACTCATGTAAAGGCTTAGACTTTGCAATTGTATTGTAACCATTGATTACTAAATAATACATTGAGTTGATTTGCAATGTCAAGGTATTCTCTTGAAAGGGTTTTCTCATGTAAATCACTTTTATGGTATGTTTTTTATTTATTGATTTCCTTGTAACTATATGATTAATTCAATTCTTGTATATACCTCCTCTCATAGATTAGTATAGGAAGAATATTTCACACTGTTATGCCTTGCTTAACCACCCCATTTTGTTTTTGGTCAAAATGGGTCCCCCTTGTGTTTGTTTTTCCTTGGTGTTCTTGTTTGGGTCTTAGGAGTTGTTCTTTTTCCTCCTAAGTCCTTTGTTATTTTTTTTTGCGGGATCGAGTTGTGGACCAGAACATGCACTTGTTCCCTTTCAAAAAGGTTCAAGTTCTTGTTCATGTCCTGATCCCAGCCCCGTCTTTTGCCTTGTTCTTTTTCTATGCTTTTTCGAGTTTGGGTCGCGTATCAACACTAACACTTGTTTTTTGTGGGGTGCTAGTTTTTGTCCATCTCCCGGTCTTGGTTTCTTCTTTGTCTTGTGAATTTTGTTCCTGTTAGGGTTGAATTTTGGGTCAGTAATGGAGCCAAGAAATTTTCAAGTTCTTGTTCTTGTTTTTGACCCGATCCCAAGGTCTGACCTCTTTTCGTGTCTTTGTTTTTGTGGGATCAGGTCTCAAAACATGACTTGAACTTTGCATCTAGTCAAGCTTCTAGTTCTTTCCCTTGCCCTGATCCCAGTTTTTTATTTTTCCCTTTGCAGGATTAGACTTCGCATTGTGACTTAACTTTGAACTCTTCAAAGTTCCTGTTCCCTTCCAAAGTCCCAATCCCAGTCCCCGTGTTCCTTCATTTGTTCATCTGGACCAAGTCGCGGGCCTTTCATTGAACCTTGCACCAACTGAGGGTTCAATTTTGGTCCATGTCCTAGCCATGACTTCCACTTACCTTCTTTCCCGCTCCTAGTATTTATGAATCTGCATGAACTCTGAGACCCGACCAACCCACCATTAATGCCATAACCGCTCACATGTGCGAATGTGTATAAGTCCTGCCACTCCTTGATTTTCGTCCATTCTGCGACTGAAAAGTTTGGAGACAAGAACGAGAGCGACGAAGAGCTAGGATTTTTAGGAATTTGCCACAAATTTTTCAACGTGCTGCCAGAATTCTTGGGTGCATTCAAACGTAGGTGTTCTTGTTTCCATTTCCATTCTAGTTGCTTGTTCTTTCCCATGTTTCATTTGTTTTCTTTTCCTTACTTTCATTTATTTTCTTCGTTTGTTTCTCTATGTTTTCATTCACACTATTTGGTGCATTTTTCTTCAAATCCATGTTGGGTTCATTGTGCGTTCTTTTTTCTTTCGATGTCTTTGTCATGTTTGTTGGTTACGAGATTGTCTTTCTCGATGTGCCCTAGCTTCCTATGGTTTCACTCTGCTTGCGGTCGGAGTGTTTGAAATTATCAAAAATTGAATTACCGACCATTTGAAATGAATTTTTGACCCATAACACAACCCGATCCTAAAGGCCTATGGTTGGAAATTGTTATATTTGTATCACCTTTGTTATCCATCACCTTCATGTGCCTGATCCGCATCATTGTCAAGGTCGGGAACCAAGCTAACACTCTATTTTATATACTCTTTAGTATCGGTTCTTTCACTTTCCTGATCCCCATATTGCTATTGGGATCGGGCGATGGACCGGTACCAAGAGTTTGGTTTAAATCCATTTGATTAAGTGTTCTCCATAGTCCTGTGCTCAACCCCTACATTTACCATCAGGGTCGGGATTTGTTTTGAGACCAAACCTTTACCTCGCCAATTGGTACATGGACCTAATAATACCCCAATCATGATTCCCCGAAGTGTAATCGAGATTGGAACTTGAACTTTCCACATTCAACTATGCATTTTGGGACTTGACTTGACAATGACCCAGTCCCGACGCCAAATATCTTACCGAGATCAAAACTTGGGAATCGACTTATACTTTTCCATTCTCAATGGGTCTGGTGTCAGACCACGACCCAGTCCCAACTCTCGGTTACATTGTGGGGTCAGACCATGGGTTGATACCTGAATTATTTACTATCAATTGTTCAAGTGTCTAGTAATGACCCATGACCCAGTCTTGATTCCTAAATGTTGCAGGGTCGGGCTTTGAGATGGCACTGTACTTATTCAACATTGGTGCAGTTTTGAATGATGGTCTGATCCCGACCCCCAATCACATTGCGGGATCTAGTTGCGGGTCAAAACTTAAACTCATTTTCCATCATATATCTAGTGTCGATCCATGTCTCGAACCCGGTCTCCCAATTCCTGAATATTGCGGGGTGGGACCAAGGAAGGATGTTGAAATTCTGTAAACATGAGTCTAGTACATGGCCATAACCCGATCCTAGATCCTGACATAACTTTGTTTATGCATAAAATTGGCTAAGTTCTTGATATTGTTTTGAACCCGAAGCCTGAGAATGATCAAATTGACTTATTGAATTGAATTCTTTCTAACTTGATGCTGATTTATTATGAAAGCCTGAGTTGTGACATTATTTACATGTTCCCTTTCTGTATCTAATGATGGTCAGTAGTGCAGGATATTTAACCAATGTCTGATTCTGAGGAAGAGATACCTACTAAGGGAACATCTAAGAAATCATTAAGGAAGGCGAGAGCCAAGAGAGTGAAGCCAGAACAACTCCCCTACACAATGAAATACAAGTATCAGGGGAATCCAACCCCATCCAAATTTGACTCTGAAGTCTCAAAAATAACTAACACATTGTAGGGACATATGGATTTGGATCAGTTCATTAAAGACACATTTTCAAAGGATGTTGCTTTGAGAGAAAAAATAATTGCAGAGTTAGGATTGGCCCATGTAGCTTGCTTCCCCATTGTTGACAATTCCCTAAATTCATCCTAACGATTGCACAGGCATATAAACCTACCAAGAGACAGTGTACTGACGCTTAGGGAAATGTTATTTAGATTTAACTCCAGCCATGATCAGACTTGTCTTTGACCTCCCTCCTTACCCAGATGTGAAGATAATTGTTGAGGATAAGGCACTTGAATTATGGAACAGAGATGTGGAGGGAAATAAACAGGTCATCAACAAATGATGGTTGAAGAAGGAAAAGAAGTCAGCAAAGAAAGTGCCTGATCACCCAAAGAGGTCAGATTTTTATGAGAACATTGGATACATTATTACATTATTGGCTAGGGAATTTGGAAAGGAAATTTATCGTATCTTCAAACTATGGATGTTTCCATTCATCCAATTAATACTTGATGGAAAGAAACACTTGGACTAGGAGCAAATCATTTCAGTAAATATTCATGACTAGCTCCTCAAGGTGGCATAGACCAAGACATTTTACATGTCTTCTTATGTTATATATTGTGCAGTGAGGATTGGAAGATTTCTTGGACTAAACATTGTAGGTTCAATGGAAGAAGGCCCAAATCAAATGAAAGTTTGGGAACACTATGACCAACTAGAGCTCAAGGAATCAGAGAAGCATTTAAAAAGGGTAAATGATGCTTTCGTATGTGTGGTTATTGTTGTCAAATAAAGTTTGCACCCTTGCTAAGCTATCAACTGTAGCAACCTATTGACACATGGGAACACTTCAAGGTTGTGGGTGACCTGGGAATGAAGTGGACCTCCAGATTACGGGCTAGTTCCCCTTAATATATCTTGAGAAAACTAAAGAATGATAAGGGAAAGAGTAAGAAGGATATACTTGAATTTAAAACCTATCACTAACAGGTGATACACCAAAGATAAAAATATGACAATACTGCAAAAAACTCACAGAAAATCTCAATAGAGCTAAACAATCTCACAATACAGAGATTTATGTTTATAAAAATGAGTCTATGTAAGGTTTTGACTGTTCTAATGCTTAACACAAGGAAAACAAAGATGTTTCCACAGATATAAACGCAATAGAAAGAGATCACTAATATAAACCAGCTTTATGACATAATATTATTTGCATCCAGTACTGAAGGAATCTGATAAAATAAAGGATCACACAGAATTTTATCATGCAGCTCACAACCAGTCACTAAAACAACAAAGAAAATATGTGAAGGAAATAACTTTCTATTGAGAAAATAAGGAGTCTCTGTGTTACAGACCTGTAGTATTTATGAAAATGAGTTACAAAGGCTGAATAATGCTCTTTCAGCAATCTCCTAACCAAGAACTTCTTTACAAAGAGGAAAAAATGCCATATATACCAAAGAGTGTCGGCCCCTACCCTAGGGTTTTTACAAAAATGAGTTGGCGTCTGGACACGTCGGCCCTTAGAAGCATTTTTTGGAATGAAGTTAATGAGGCGTTAAATGTGCATAGCCTGCTTATGTCGGTGAAAAATCGCTCCCAAGCATGGCCTTCAGATCTTTTACAATGACCGCATTAACTCGTAGCCCTTGTGTCCAGCCTCGAGACTTTGTCAAAGCCGTTTTGAATGCTCTATGGCATGGTCATTAATGTTGACCCACTTTTTCCAGCCGACGTCCCAACTGTTATTGTGACTCATAGTTTCTTCTCCTTCAACCTTCTTCTTTCCCCAGATCTTTCAGCAAGTTGGCCCCCTTCGAGAAGCGGCATCAAATTTACCTATCAAATCCAAACGCCATTGCTTCACCGAGCCAACCCATGCCGCGCACATTCTGTTGATCTCCTTCACAGGGGGAGTCAGTCAGTCAAACTACCCATGACCGCCTTAGCTTCTCCTGATTGGTTGAATTTGTGCTACGTAGATTCCAAGACGGTCGAAGGTCGCTCCATCAAAATCACATGTCGGTGAGACACTAACCGTGTCTCCCTGATGCGATTATGCCCTTCAGCAACTATCGGCAAGACAATCAATATCGGCTAGAGGTCTCACCGAAGCCTATAACAGATCCATCGCTATCGGCAAGACACCACCCTATCGGTGAGACTTCATAGTGAACTCCTCCACTCTCCCCGAGCCCCCTTTATTTCGGCAAGACCCTATTGGGTTGGCAAGACATCATCGCGAGTTCTTCAATGTTTCCCGAGCTTGGACCCTTTGGCGGAGTCGGATTCAGTATGAGAACCAAAATGGGACCGAAGTCGGAATGGGGGAAAAACCAAAAAGTTTGCGGAACCGGAACCGAAACCAAATCTAGACCTGAAACTTCTCTGAAGTTCCAAGTTCGGATTTTGTTCTGATCCCGCCTCCAGCAACTCAAAGCAAGAAGGCAGAAAAAAAAAACACAAGGAAGAACAAAGAGGAGGAGAAATCCCCCGATCACAGGCCACGAAGAAAAGAAGAGAAGAACGAGTGGAACCGGGGTCAGGTCCGGATCAGAAACAGGAACTGAAACTTTGAAAAAGCTTCAATGCTCAGTTTTGGTCCACGTCCCGAGTCTGCCAAAACAAAGAAAACGTCCAAAAAAAAGAAAGCAAGGCGGGATCGGAACCAAAACCAATCCCGGGAAAAACACAATAGGGACAGGGGCAGAAACAAATCCGCCACTAAAACTTTTATCAAGTTCCAAGTTCAGATTTTGTCCCGAACCTGCCTCCGACACCATACAAAGACGACAAAAAAGGGATGAAAAAGGAAGAAAAAGAAGGGGAGGAAACACCCCACGGCCAAAGAAACAAAGAACAAGGCAAGACAATCAACAAGCCTGGTGAAACCGGGACCGGGATAGGACCGGAACCTGGAACTTTAGAAAAGTTCCAGAGTTCAATTTCGGTTTCGGTTCCGCCCCCGACAGAACAAAAAGAAAAAAGGTCCCAAGGAAAACAAAACAGAAAGGGGGAAAACAAGGCAAAAACATAAGATTAAAACCCCCAATGAAAACGAACACCTGCACACTGGGCTCAACCCTTGTGGGAGCCACATTTAATCCACGTGCCGAATTAACATAATTTTCCCCCTGCAGCTGCACAAGAATCAAACTAGTTAGAAAATATGTAACCTTGATGCAAATGTTCCTTCGTTTGGTCTTCATGAACACTTGAAAGCATAGATTTCCCTACCTGATTGAGCTTGCAGGTGAAATTCGGGTAACATTTCTAGCAACCTCAGCTAGATGTTTGCCTACTAAACATGCAAACCAGTAGCCTAGTCCTATCCATTAGGCATGGAATCATTGGGGACCTATACCTATCCTTAGAAAATGCACCCAGATCCTTCGGTAACTCAAAAGACAGACACATACGAGGCCCTGGCCCATCCAAGGAAAAATAGTAGAAGGAGAACTGTGCATTTGTGCTGAAATAGCACCTAGGGAATGAAAATTGCATCTAATCTAATATGCGGAAGCACCTATTGATCTCTAGAATTTTAACAGCTATGTACAGATTTAGGTCCATACCTCAGAAGCAACACTTGAGGTGAATCCCATTCACTGGGATTGGTTCCACTATACCATCCAACCTAGATAGCTGGAAAGCATTATGTTATTTCTCCTCAGTAATGATATATGGCCCAGTCCAAAGTGCATCGAATTTGGAGTGCTTTCCAGGCTTGCTTTTTAATTCATCCCACTTTAGCACTATGTCACCTTCTTGGAACACTCTGAGAGATGCATTTTTATCGAATGACCTTTTCATTTGAGCCTAATATTGCTCAATCCTTTTCACTACTTCACCTCTGAGTTCTTCAAGCTCAATTAACTAAGCCAACCTTGCTATCATAGGCTCCTCCTCAATCATATCAAGCTAGTTTACCAAATCCAGGGCTAGGATTTCAACTGAAATGGGCAATCTTGCCTCTTTTTCGTACACTAACCTATATGGAGAAAGTCTTGTAGACCTTTTAGAAGTAATCCTATTGTCCCACAAGGCTAATTTCAGCTTGGTGTGCCGGGATTTTTGATTGTCCTTCATAGTTCTCTTAATGATCCTCAGGAGATTCTTGTTAGTGGACTCAGCCTATCCATTGCGCTGTGGATAGTAATTGGAGGATGTACTCAGATATATACCATTTTTGACATCCCAGTCAAAAATTTTAACACTCACAAAAGCAAGGGCATTGTCTGACACAATAGAATTTGGGATACTAAACCTAGTAACTAACTCTTCATAGAAGTTTAGGACAACAGATTCATTAGCCTCTTTGAGTGCCACAGCTTCAGTCCATTTTGAAAAATAATTAGTGGTTGTGAGTATCCATCTGTGGCCTACACTTGATGGCGGGTTTATAACCCCAATGAAATCCAAACCCCATTTCATGAAGGGCTGATCAATTTGAATTGGTTGCAGCGGGAGGGCTGCCAGCTTCTCTTTCCCAGCAAAAATAGCACACTCTTTGCATCTTCTTACCCATGCATGAGCATCTTTGAATAAGGTAGGCCATTAATAGCCTCCTTTCATTATTTTAAGAGTTGTGGCTCTCAGAGAAAAGTGTCTGCCAGCTGACCCTTGATGGAATTCATACAACACTCTATCAACCTGATAGGCTTCAATACATCTTAACAGGACACCATGGAAATCTCTTCTAAACAGAAAACCATTTAAAAGAACATAAGGTATGGATTGCAGTCGATAATACCTTCTTCTGGATCTAGTCAGATCAGGAAGGCACTCACTAGTCAATAAAAAATGTGTCATTTCTGCAATCCAACCAATAGGAGCAGGTATAGCAATTTGTTGTCCATCTTGGAGTGCTAAAATAGAACTTTCCTCCTCCCTTACACTGTTGTTGATGTCCTCAGTAAGCTGTTCATAGAGACCTCTCCCTCTTATTAGTTTGGTAACCTTTATTTCAAGGTCACTCCATCACCTTAGTGACCCAACCAGCTCTTCTATCACTCAAATCATTGTTTAATAAAAACTCTTTCACACTTGGATGAGCAACCATCAGCATAATCTTGTTATTGGAAAGCAAGTGCCTAAACTTCTTTAAACTTCTTATGAAAACAAGAACATGTCTCTCTAAAAAATTATACTTGAGCTCGTAATCTTTGAGTCCCTAACTAAAGAACGCCACGAGTTGTTCAGATCCTTCATCATTTCGCTGTACAAGTATGGCTGAAAGTGAATCAATATTTTCGTAGGCATATAAAATGAAATCTTTAGAAAAGTCAAGATTTAGAAGTGTAGGTGTGGTTGCCAATGCCTCTTTTATAAGCTTAAAGCTTCTTTTCCCATCCTTAGTCCAGCTGAAAGGTACATTCTTTCTCAGCATATGAGTTAGTGGACTTAATAAATCAACAATGTCAGGGATAAACCTCCTAACAAAGTTAATCCTACCAATAAAACTCTGTAGACTTTTCTTGTGCATTGGCAAAGGAAGAGTTAAAATAGCACTTATTCTTTCAGGGTCAATAGTAATATCCTATTTAGATACCACATAACTAAGCAATCTTCCTTCGTGAACAACAAACACACACTTTTTGGGGTTAAGTGATATCCCAAATTCCCTGCATTTTTCAAAAATCTGCCTCAAATGACTCAAATGATCCTTAGCCTCCTTAGAAAAAACTGTGATATCATCAAGATAGACTAAGACTATCTTGTACATTAAACCCTGAAAGGCCATATCCATCACCTTTTGAAAGGTTTCCCCAGCATTAGATAAACCAAAGGGAATTTTCCAATAGGCCACAGTTCCCCATTTTGTGGTGAAGGTTGTCTTGTGCCGATCCTCTTTTTTGTCTAATATCTGGTTGTAACCAAAATAGCCATCTAATAAGGAAAACCTTTCAAACCTTGAAACTACCTGAAGTATCTGCTCCATAGAAGGCAGAGGATGACGGTCCTTTAAGGAGACCCTGTTTAAGTCACGAAAATCTACACAGAGTCTTATTTCACCATTTTTCTTTCTTACTGGTACTAGGTTTGAAACCCATGAGGTATGCTTGATGGGGAAAATAATGTTGCTTTCAATCAAATTATCTAGCTCCTTTTTCATCAAAGGTTCTAACTTAGGATTCAAGGGCCTCTGCTTTTTCCTAACAGGTTTGACATTAGGCTCAAGTTCAATGGTATGTTGAGCGAGTTGGGGATTAAATCCCTTTAAATCACTATATTTCCAAGCAAAGATATCATTAAATTATTCACAAAGCTAAATAAAAACATGCTTCTCTTCAGCTGTACATACCTTGCCTAACTTCAGAAGTTTTTCTTTGAAAACTTCAACCTCTTCGTAATGATCTTGTTGAACCTGAATACTTCCCTTAGGTTTTCTAGCTTCATCATCAGTAATAAAAATGGATTCTAAAGTGACCAGGCCTTTGGGCAACTTGTTTTTTAGCTGAATAATCTGGTCACTGTACTGGTGCTGTAGCTTTTCCTTATTGGTATGTGAGAACTCAGCTTCTTCTCTTAAAAAGTTGACAATCTGCTGGTCACTATCAAAGACTTGCTAGTGCATATTATTATCAGGCACAGCAGGCCTAACTACAATCTTGATATGCTAATTAGTTTTATCACTGCAAATCTCCTTTGGAATATCATGTTCAGCTCCTACAGCAGCTAATCTATCAGCATGTTTATTCTGAGCTCTAGGAATGGAAATCAGATTAAATGCCTCAAATCCCTCTAAGAGGTCCCATACCCTATTCCTGTAGGACCTGACCATATCATTTTTAACAACATTAAGCTTTCTCACTTGATTGACAACCAACTCGCTGTCACCATAAACTTTTAGACAGTTGATACCTCTCTGTCTCGCCCACTCCAAGCCCTGGACTAGAGCTTCATATTCAGCAGAATTATTAGAACAGCTAAAACAGAATCTGAAAGCGAGAGAGTACTTCTGACCTTCTGGTGATACCAGCATACATCCACCACCAGCACCTACCCTACTCCTTGAGCCATCAAAATACAGCTCCCACAGATCATTTTCATGTTGTTCACTATGTCGTTCCTTGTCCTTTTCAATTTTAGGCATAAAGGAGTCAGTCTCACGCATCATATAAACACCAATGTCAACCTCCTCCAATTTCTCACCTGTACCAGCTTCATGAGCTTGAGGTGCCCACTCTTTAGGAAGAATATCTAGTGTTCTTTCTATTTGAATCTCAGCCTCTTGAACAGCAGGCTGCTCCACTTGTAAATAAGTTGGCATTGATAGGAGATGGATTGTAAGGTTCGATATGAACCTTGGCTATGGGTTTTGATTTAATAGTGACTCTAGTACCATATCTAGTCCTGAACAACATGTGAGACCAATCAGAGGATAGGTAACCACCTATCTTGGCCTTAAAATCCCTAGATAAACAAAGGGCAAAGTACGAGGGAAACTCAATAATGTATATATCCTGTGGTATTGCAAAATTTGGACAGGCATGTAGAGTTAAGCTCAAATTTTTAATGACCCCTACTGTGTTAACAGTAGTACCATCCAATTGTACTACCCCCTTTTCTAGTGGCTCATATTCAATTCCCAACTTATCAACAATTTGTTTGGGCATAACTGAACTACTAGCCCCTGAGTCAATCATACAATTATGAACCAAATGATCTCCTATGATTAATGACAAATAAAAAGGAGGCGGCTTGGCCTTAGCAGCTTGCTGCTCTTCATCGCCAACAGTAGTATTAGCCAACGCAACCTTCTCCTTTTCTACTGGGCTCATCTAAGACACTTAAACCTGATAAAGCATATTGAAGTAGGTCCTTTTGACCCGGAATACTCAGAGAATCCCATATTGACATGGGTACATTAATTTTCTTCATATGCTCCAATATATTGAAAGATGTAGTAGGTTTAACTTGAGCTTTGGGAGGAATAACATCACCTTTTACTGAAGGTGCCTGGGTTGATGAATCAAACTGTTGCTTGCCTACCAAAGGCTGGCCCCTTGGTAGCATTCGGATTTGGTCAGCTTTTGATGAGCCAGGAGCATTCTAATTCTGGTTCAGCCCTTGTTTTGATTGAGTCTCAACTATATTAGGTTGATATCCTTCATCTAATGCCCTCTTCTTACTGTGTGTATTGTCTGCAATTTAAGAATCAGTGTGGACCACTCCACAAAATTCTTCCCCTTGCCAGTTTAGGAATGTAGACTCATGTGTCTGTTGCTCTTGTTGTTGTACTTCAATTGTTACAGGCACATTAGACTATATTGTTGAACTGTTCTGAACCATCAAGGCTTGATTAAGCAACCCATTTACACAGGTACTCTGATTATGGGTTTGATTACACGGAAAGCACCACTCATAATCTTGAAGTAAATTGTTCTGGACAGGTGCAAGCTCTTTGGAAGTGGTTGCAGTGTTGGAGTCATAAGCTTGATGTGGCCTTGGGTTAGGAGCAAACTTTTGGCCTTGATTATAAGGCTGATAAGGTGGTCTATTGGTCTGATTTTGCTGGTAATTAGACTGAAATGAGGGCTGATAAGGCTTAAAAGCTTGATTTTTTTGTTTTTTTAGATTAACCATCTCATTGCCAAAGGTTGTCAGAAGGCCTTTAATCTCTTGCAGTTTGTTAGACTGAGCTAGAAATGCATTTAATTGACCATTAGGCAGGGTATCAAGCGCTGGAAATGTTGTTGCACTTGGAATAATAGCCAAAGGAGTTAACTGCATAGGGGTTGGAGGCTGAAAAGCGGGAAATATTGGCATAGGTGGTCTCAGGGCAATTTTACCAACCTGTATGAGGCTATTTTCAACTCTAACAGCTACACCATATGCTATAGGAAGTGTATCACCTCCCATCGATTGAATCATTATAGAAATATCACTATTTAAAGCTCTTAAATAGTATAAAAAGGCATGATTAGCAGTAGGTTTTACCGTTTGTGGAATTCTATCCCACGTCCTTTGGAAACGGTGATTGAAATCTGACATAACTTCATGAGGAGCTATTTTGATTGTAGACAATTGCTCCACCAATGATAGGTGGTTGGATTTATCCTCAAAAAATTTGCACAACTGGCTACCTAACTCATCCCATGTTGCTATGGAGTTGACAGGCAGGCCTCTGAACCATTGTAAGGCTTTTTCTTTAAAGGGCGTTGCCAGCAATCTGAGTGCAGCATTTTCTTCAATCACATGGTGAACAACACACAGGTTGGAAACATCTTTTATATGCTCTGTTGGGGTGGTATGATCCTCCCCATAAAAATATGGCAGACCTTTTAAGGAAGCGATAGGAATTTAATCATGCTGAGTCAGATTCAGTGGGCTGCCTTGGTTAAAAGCAACAAATGGCTGATTTCTCACTACTCGAATCATTGTTACTAGGATATTCATAGTAATAACAATAGGAACAGCAGTATGGCTTCTCACAGAAGGATTCGACTTAGATCTTCTGAAATAAACAACTATCTTTTGAACCTTCTGGATTTCCCTACCCCTTCTTCTAGGCGAGGACAACTGCAAATACTCAAAAACAGGCAAGTTCCTCCTAGTTTGCACTCTTCTCATGAGCAGAAATGCACTGGAATTACTAAATCTAAGCTCGGAGTCGCCAAGTATGTTAAAATTTGTCTCTTAAAGACTGCAATTTCTGCTATACATACCAAAACAGCAGTATGATAATTTTGGTTTAAGACTCAAAAACAATTCTCAGTCCCACCGGGCGTGCCAAAAACTGTTGTCAAATAAAGTTTGCACCCTTGCTAAGCTATCAAAGCAACCTATTGACACATGGGAACACTTCAAGGTTGTGGGTGACCTAGGAATGAAGTGGACCTCTAGATTATGGGCTAGTTCCCCTTAAGATATTTTGAGAAAACTAAAGAATGATAAGGGAAAGAGTAAAAAGGATATACTTGAATTTAAAACCTATCACTAACAGGTGATACACCAAAGATAAAAATATGACAATACTCCAGAAAACTCAGAAAAAATCTCAATAGAGCTAAACAATCTCACAATACAGAGATTTATGTTTATAAAAATGAGTCTATGTAATGTTATGACTGTTCTAATGCTTAACACAAGGAAAAAAAAGATGTTTCCATAGATATAAATGCAATAGAAAGAGATCACTAAAATAAACTAGCTTTATGACATAATATTCTTTGCATCCAATACTGAAGGAATCTGATAAAATAAAGGATCACACAGAATTTTATCATGCAAATCACAACCAGTCACTAAAACAACAAGGAAAATATGTGAAGGAAATGACTTTCTATTGAGAAAATAAGGAGTCTCTGTGTTACAGACTTGTAGTATTTATGAAAATGAGTTACAAAGGCTGAATAATGCTCTTTCAGCAATCTCCTAACCAAGAACTTCTTTACAAAGAGGCAAAAATGCCATATATACCAAAGAGTGTCGGCCCCTGCACTAGGGTTTTTACAAAAAAGAGTCGGCGTCTGGACACGTCGGCCCTTAGAAGCATTTTTTGGAATGAAGTTAATGAGGCGTTAAATGCGCATAGCCTACTTATGTCGGTGAAAGCTCGCTCCCAGGCATGGCCTTCGGATCTTTTACAACGACCGCATTAACTCGCAGCCCTCGTGTCCAGCCTCGAGACTTCGTCAAAGCCACTTTGAATGCTCTACGGAATGGTCATTAATGTCGACCCACTTTTGCCAGCTGACGTCCCAGCTGTTATTGTGATTGACGATTTCTTCTCCTTTGGCCTTCTTCTTGCTCTAGATCTTTCAGCAAGTTGACCCCCTTTAAGAAACGGCATCATATTTACCTATCAGATCCAAACGCCATTGCTTCACCGAGCTGACTCATGCCACGCACATTCTATTGATCTCCTTCACAGGGGGATTCAGTCAGTCAAACTACCCATGACTTCCTTAGCTTCTCCTGATTGGTTGAATTTGTGCTATGTAGATTCCCAGACGGTCAAAGGTCACTCCATTAGAATCGCATGTCGGTGAGACACTAACCGTGTCTCCCTGATGTGATTATTCCCTTCAGCAACTATCGGCAAGACAATCGATATCGGCCAGAGGTCTCACCGAAGCCTATAACAGATCCATCGCTATCGGCAAGACACCACCCTATCGGTGAGACTTCATAGCGAACTCCTCCACTCTCCCCGAGCCCCCTTTATTTTGGCAAGACCCTATCAGGTCGAGAAGACATCATCGCGAGCTCTTCAATGTTTCCCGAGCTTCGACCCTTCAGCGGAGTTGAAGTCAAGATGAGAACCAAAATGGGACCGAAGTCGAAACGGGGGCAAAACCAAAAAGTTTGTGGAACCAGAACCGGAACCAAATCCAAACCTGAAACTTCTCTGAAGTTCCAAGTTCGGATTCCGTTCTGATCCCACCTCCGGCAACTCAAAGCAAGAAGGCAGAAAGAAAAAACACAAGGAAGAACAAAGAGGAGGAGAAATCCCCCTATCACAAGCCACGAAGAAAAGAAGAGAAGAACGGGAGGAACTGAGGCCAGATTCGGATCAGAAACAAGAACTGGAACTTTAAAAAAGCTTCAATGCTCAGTTTTGGTCCGCGTCCTGGGTCTGCCAAAATAAAGAAAATTTCCAAACAAAAAGAAGGCAAGGCGGGATTGGAACCAAAACTGATCCCGGGCAAAACACAGCGGAGACGGGGGCGGAAACAAATCCGCCACTGAAACTTTTATCAAGTTCCAAGTTTGAATTTCGTCCTGAACTCGCCTCCGACACCATACAAAGATGATGAAAAAGGGATGAAAAAGGAAGAAAAAGAAGGGGAGGAAACACCCCACGGCCAAAGAAACAAAGAACAAGGCAAGACAATCAACAAGCCCGGCGGAACCGGGATGGGACGGGACCGGAACCTGGAACTTTAGAAAAGTTCCAGAGTTCAGTTTCGGTTCCGGTTCCGCCCCCGACAGAACAAAGAGAAAAAAGGGCCCAAGGAAAACAAAATGGAAAGGGGGAAAACAAGGAAAAAACATAAGATTAAAACCCCCAACGAAAACGAACACCTGCACACTGGGCTCAACCCTTATGGGAGCCACATTTAATCCACGTGTTGAATTAACATAATTTTCCCCTATAGCTGCACAAGAAGCAAACCAGTTAGAAAATATGTAACCTTGATGCAAATGTTCCTTTGTTTGGTCTTCATGAACACTTGAAAGCATGGATTGCCCTGCCTGATTGAGCCCGCAGGTGAAAATCAGGTAATAGTTATAAATCATCTCACAGGGGACATAGGGTTCATATTTTCCTAGGAAGCCATGGGATTCATTCAAGAATGGGGATACTAGTTCATTCAATAACCCAGGTCAACATATTCAAATTATTTGGTTTTGATGGTCATGCATTTAAATTGCCAAGATGTTGTGGCAATAGGTGCATTTTGATGGAATTTGCTAGGCAAGTTGTAGAGGTGAATGCAGTTTTCTCTTCATAGCATAGGACTGTTGCACATTCTTTTCCCTTGCAATTGGGATTTTATACTTGTTCTTCATCGGTCATGGCTAAAACAACAACTAAGTAATTTTTGTCTCTAAATTTCCAACAGTATACTCCTAGTAAGAATTTTGATCATAAGAATAAGATGCATGTACTTTACCCTACTCACTTTACTCATCATGTTCCTCTTCTTGAGTATTTTTGGGGAAACCTCCAAGATCAATTTGAGTTAAGAAAAAGAGGTTATGAGAGGTTAACAATCCCACAGATGAGGGATTTTGACATTAAAACTGATATACCTGATGACACTACAGATGATGGGATCACTCTTGATCCCCAGTATGATATTGATCAAGTTAGCTACACAGGCCCTGCCATCTATCAATTGGGCAGAGAAAGAAGAGACCAAGAATGGAAAAGTGTCACGAGTAGTGGTAAATAGGAGTTTGAAATGGATAGAAATCCAATTGAAACAACCAAGGGGTAGAGTGACAAAGAAAAGAGGTCCTAGCAGTGAACCCAATTCATCTGCAGAGACCAAACAATATAAAATACTAAAGAAAGGTGTTGCAATGGTAGAGGCAGCTACTGAAAAGCCTCCACAAATTGAAGAGGAGATTTCATTACAAAAACTTGATGTTGCTTTGCATAAAGCAAAGGTTACCTATGAGGCGGCTGCTACAGGTGTAACTTCGAGTTTTGCTACTATACCTTTGGGCGTTGTTCACCCTGGGGAGGAGAGTGCTACAGAGAGATAAGTTGTTGTTCCCCCACAAGCTGAGGGAAGTGTTCCTACTATACCATCAACTTTGGGAGCACCAATCATTGGAGAAGAAGGACAGACTGAGGTAAACATTCAAGATATCTCCTCAAATTCCAAAAGAACTCCATCCCAAGAAGGGGAAGCACCTGAATGGGAGGAGTATTTGAAATTTTTTGAAGAAGAACTAGGAGAAGAAGGAGTTGAATTTGAAGTTGGCATCTTGCATAGTGCTGAAACATAATTGAATGATGTGTTGACAGAGAAGGAACAACAAGAGTTGATGGAAGGTGCTCATAAGTTAGCTAATAAACGAGCTGCACAAGAAAAGCATTGAAGAAGGAAGAGGATGAGGCCATGGAATTGGAGAGAAAATCTGCACAATAAAAGGTTGCAGAGGAGGAGCTTTGAGCTAAGGAACTAGAGCAGCAAAGGTTTAAATATGAAGAAGTTGCCAAGAGGGAGGAGGAAATAATGAAGATAGAGGAGATAAAAGTTGAAAATTAGAGGAGGGAGCAAGAAAGACTGCAAAAGGAACGAGAAGAGCTTCAAAAGGTTGCTTCCCAACAAACTGTTGAAACAATTTCCTCTTCACCTCCATCTTCAACAAGCATCCACTCAACTAGCTATACCCACTTAGCTGAAATTGAACTTAGAGAAGAGGCAGCAAGTACAAGCCCAACTAGTAACGTGGGACGACATGAGGGCAGAAATTGACAAGGTGAAGGGAAAGAAGAAGGCACATGTGGTGCATTTGACCAAACTCATAGATGAAGGAGATTTGGTAGCTAAAATTTCCACTCTTCTTGCTAACAAGGATGACAGAGAATTGTTGCCTGAGGATTATCAGATAAGATACTATCAATCTGGGAAAGCACACTAGAAGTCAGCAAATTAATTTGATTGACATTGTTGTCACTACTACCAAGTCCAGGTTAATCAAGGACAAGCAGGCCAAAGATGAGCTTAAGGTTCAAGTTGTTAAAATGAAGGATTTCTTGAAGGAGTTGATGTCATATACGCCTGAGCAGCTTGCACCATCTGAGATTCCCATTCTTATGAGTAGAAAAGAGGTAGATGGCTTGACTAAAATGAAGAAGAAAGCCACATGGGTTGACAATTGGATTAATACCTTCAAAGTTGAGATGGATCATTTTTTGCAAGAAGGTTTTAAGTATTATTATAGGGGGCTAAAATTAGTCAAGACCATAAAGGCAACCATGAAGAAATGGTGGGAAGAAGAGGAAAAGCTCTGGGAATATTTGGGAAAGTTGAGAGCAATTCATAAGATTTCTAATAAAGAGTTGGTCCAGTCCCAAATCTTAGGTGAGGAAGATTCTAGATATGTGGAAAAGGCTATTCATATATCTGCCTTCAAGTCACAAACTCTAATTGAGCACAGGATAATCGTGCTAAAAAATGTTTGTGAGATATTTGAACACACATGTGTATTTGATGAGCTCATTTCAAGATTAATAGATAAATCCTTACCTCCAGATTAGAGACTCGAATCTTTGGGAGATGTCAAGGATGCATGGGAGGAATGGCTGAATGGAATGCTAACAAAAGGAGATACGGCTAAATCACCACTCATGGATAGGTTGCTAGAACTTAGATGTGACCTACACTGGGCAACTAAGGATGTGGGTTAGATGAAAGTAACTGTCGATGCAACAGAGAAGAAGTTTGAAGAGTCAGAGTTCAAGGTTGACTTGGTGGATGGACCAGATGATGATATGGTGAAACAAATTCTAGATAACTATGATGAATATTGTGATGTCCAGCATGAGGGTGATAAGAAAATTTAATTGTTTTTATTAACTTTTTAATAGTGGTATCTTTTTGGGCGGATTTTGAAGAAAGGAATGATTGGGCAACAACATTGGCAAGACAAGAGTAACTCGCAGTAGTTGGAAGGGATCTAAATGTTGAATGGGAGTCCAGATTTTGATTGAAGGAGCAATTGGCGTACTTGTTCAGCTTCAGAAATTGCAACAGAGACAAACACTGGAGTTATCTGAGTGTCCCTACATTTGTGGATCTAAAACCTCAAATTGTGGATCTTAATTTTTGATGAGAGGAATTAGTGCTGAATTTTTCTATATGTAGAATATATCTACATTTTGTAAGGGTCGATTGATTGAAGTCAAGATTGGCTTCCTAAAGAGAGATTTAGGATAGTTCTCTTAGCTTTTAGAAGTTTTTACAGCTTTCATGCAAAGATACTTAGAAACATATTTTACAAGTTTTAATACAGTTTATGTTATGTTCAGAAGTTTATTAGTTTAATGGTAATGTTGATGAACAATAGTTATTCATATTCCAGTGAGTTTTTTTGTGCATAAATGTCTCTTATTTGATGAAAATCAATAGAATATTTTGAATCTGAAACTATTTCATTGAGTTGTCTATGAATGAGATCTCTTTATATTTATTGATCAATGAATTCTAGTAATGAGTTGGTGATGTGTTCTTGTTTGAAAATGAAGTTTTAAAAAAGGAGTGATGATGAATGGTTGTACGTCTAGAATTTTCACTGTGGATGAATGCAATGGTATAGATTGCTCTATGGATTATATCATTTTATGGTTTTAGTTGGTTAAAAGAAATGCTCATTATAAATTTTATATGTCTGAATTAAAAGAAATTTGCATTTATGCTTTGTTGTCCTGAGCTTTGTTCTATATTTTGCTATTTATTTACACCCCCTAAACGTTAGATTACTTTGTATTATGTAGTTTGTACCCCTTTACTAGCAGGCCCCTTGAACATTATGGTTGCATAGGCCATTGAACGACAACAACATAGTTGAGAAACAACTACAAAGACCTTGGAAGATGGGTAGTTTATATTATTTGTCTTTTTCAAGAGAAGTAGAGTAGAAATATTATATTTTAATGTTGTGTTATTTTTTACCATCAATAGAATTGGAGCTAGAAGGAGGGCCTAGAGGAACAAACTGGCTCAAATCGGGTCCTTTTCACTAGAAAGGTTTGAAAGACTTCTCAAATCTGCTGCAAATCTAGAACCGTTAGTTGAACTCCAAACCCCTGTTAGGCCCAGAGCCCGTAGGGTTTTGATCTCACCATTGTCAACATGACCACTTACTCCACCTGTATTTCCACCAATACCATAGCTGGCACAACCAAATCCACCACCACCACCTATGGCGTTCTTTGCCAGTAATCCTTCGCCACTGGGGGTCATTCCTGGTGGCATACATGAAATGCCTAAGAATCCAAAGAAATTTTTCCCAAGGTATGCTCATGGAGAGTCACGAAGTGTTGAATAGCACATACAAGAATTCAAAGATGCTATACTCAGGCTCAAATTGCTCACCATGATGTTGCATGTAGACTATTTCCCTACTCATTAGGAGATATGGCTTATAATTGGTATTTGAATCTGCCCACTAGATCAATCTTGAGATGGACAAACTTAGAAGATGCATTCATTAACCAATTTTGGGTTTATGTTGATCTTGCAATCTTATATCATCAATTCGCCACTATCAGGAAAGAGCCACACAAACCATTGCCCCTATTTAATACTAGATTTCAGAGGATGTATAGGAGGTTACAAGACCCATACTTAGTGGCTGAAAATATTGCTATCCAAGCTTACCTAAAGGCCATAGATCCCTTGATTGGCCTAATTTTTCAAAGAACATACATCACAAATGACATTGATTCTCTATCCAAAGTTTACCACCTGGCTATTAAACTGCAATAGCAGATTAGTTCGCAATCAGGAGGTCTAGGAGGGTTTTTCCCTCCTCTGGGATATTCCCAGGTGCCTAATCCAACCCTATTGTTTAATAAAGTCTCAAGGATGTCTCACTCTACATACGGATCCTTAGCCAAGCTACAGGCCCCATCTCAGCAATTATTCTTTAGTGGCCCAATTCTTGACTCTTCGCAACAAACTCAAAATTCCCATAATCATGTTGGAGGGTCCAACCTCATGACGCATACATCAGCTACAACCATTGCAAAAAGTGAACGTACTGCTCACCTGAAAACGAAGTTGGAAACTCTGAAGAAAACATTGTCTCAAGTGACCAATGAGATGGCACAACTCAAATACAATCCCCCTCAAAATCATAATCAAAATCAAAATTACCAAAATCAGGGAGGGTATTCCAATCAATGTAGTTATTCCAACCAGAATGCCCATCAAAATCAAAGGAATTTCCAAAACTAGAATTCCCCCAATCAAAATTACCAAAACTAAAATAGGGGATACAACCATAGATCTAATAACAATAGGCAATGGAACACTGGATCAAACAATGGGGGGTTCCCCATAACTATCAAGCTGGTGAGGATAAACCACACACTGCAAATGTTGCAGATCTTAATTTCATGACAAATTGGTGTAGGCTACACGATACTATAGCATATTTTGAGGTTAACTGTCCCGAGATGGAGAAAATGGTTAAGATTGCACAAGATGATGCTCCACTGCAAGGTGCTCCCAACAAGAATGGTGGATCCACAGATACAACCATGGCTTATGAACTCTTTGACGAAGGATCTCCTTTCCCCAAATAAGAGGAAAACGAGCCAAAGGAGGATGTTTATGATGTGCAATCCTTCCAATCCAAAGGGTGTCATTTCCTGAGGAATCAGGGTAAAGGTTCATTCACCACATCTGCCCCTCCAAACACTATGGTTCCACCCAACCAGAATGCTGACAACAACTCGCCTCCACTGAAAGGCCCACCTGAATTTGAAAATAAAGGTAACTCATATTTTGTTCCTAAATATCAAATGAAAAATGACATGGAATTCGATTTCATTTCAGAGATGTAGAAATAAAAGACCTCATTATCATTCTTTGACATCCTAAAGTGGTGCCCTTCCCAACGCGACATTGTGTTGAGAGCTTTGGAAGAGGCAGATTGGTCAAAAGGGAAGAATAAGGCAACTCCAACTACTGACATGAATGCAGTCCTGTACAAAGGTAAGATAGGGACCCCACCATTTCTTTTAAGCCTAAGAATCTTCAGAAAAAAATTATATAACTGCCTCTTGGATTCTAGAGCCTTAGGTAATGTCATGCCCTTTTCTATTTTCAAAAAGTTAGGTTTAAATTTGGTTCAGACTCATAAGACGGTAGTATAGTTAGAAAAAATTGAGGTTAATGTGGTAGGGGAACTAAAAAACATTCATGTGCAGGTTGGATTAGATCCACGGATCCAGACTTATATGGATATCTAGGTAGTTGATATCCCTGAGACATACGACATGCTTTTAAGCCAGGATTTGATGAAAAGCATTAGGGGTTACCTATCTTTGGAATTTTCACACATGTGGCTACCATGGAAAGGGGTAGCAACACAAATTATGATTGAAAGTGAGCCTCATCTCAAATATATGATCACTGAGTACGACTGTCATAACGAGGTAGCCTACTTTGAAACCTAGATAGGAGTATATAGGAGGGAGGAAATCATGACATTTTCAATGTTCAATCCTAATACCCTACAACCTTTAGAGAACAATGATCCAATGACCACTATCAACCAACAGGTTTTAATTAGAAATTTGCAACAGGATAGGTTGGTTCTAGGAGAAAAGGTTGATCTATGGAGTCTGCTACTCCCTAACTAGTGCAGAATTCATTACCCAAGTCATTCTGAATTGACATGTCAACCTTGTGTAGACATTTTGAACCATGTCTGTTAGTCAGTGGAAACTTGTGAATGCCACCCTAAAACACCTCCAAATCAATTTTCCTTTGAGGCTAGAGATGCCACTATTTTCACACGAACCAATAGTATACAGGAAGAAGTCCTTCCCCTAATCAGAAAAACTTAGGTTTCATGTTCTACCTTGGGAAATGAGGTTGCAGAATCTCACGAACTATCTGATACACCTACCCCTACCAACCTTCCAATCCCCAAGGGCTTGTTGAAAACAATGATCGACTATAATACCACTGATCAAGATCAGGTCCAGGAAGAATTCTTTGCAAAAGTTCTAAATCTGAGCAAAATTTCAGACGATCGTTATTCATAGCACTCCTCGTGTCTAGAAGTCTTGAACTAGTCTGAGCCGCCATCTATTTCTTGTGAACAATTACCCCCAGATCATCCTAGGAAAGAAACACCAGTCCAGGATCATTTGTGGGTCCTCAAATTTGATGGTTCTAAGTCTAAAACACGGAGTGGAGCTAGAATTGAACTAACAAACCTGAAAGGGAAAACATATTTTTCTTCTTACAGGTTGCAATTTGGTTGTACTAACAATGTGGTAGAATACAAAGCGCTAGCCAGAGGACTATTTTTTGTGCATCAAAAAAAGGTTACAGCTTTGATAGTCATGGGAGATTCTGAGGTCATTGTCAAACAGGTTCGTAATCAATACACATGCCATAACAAGAGGTTGGTTGCATACAGGAATAGGATATAGAATTTGGTAGAGGACTTTGATTCCTTTAGGATCAAATTGATTCCTAGAGAGAACAATCAGATTGTAGATGCACTTGATGTTGTTGCTAGTAACTTGCAACCCATGCAAGACTCTAAATTGAAAATATTAGAGTTGGTCTCGATCCCAGCCATTCCAGACAACGTTCAAAATTTCCAGGTCTTTGATGATGACCATCATATACATGCCTTCTTGGTGAGTTTGGATGTCTTTGAAGGACAAATTATAGATGAATCAAACATAGATCAAGGAGACTAGGATCCTGAAAATTGCAATCGAGAAGGAATAATTAACCTGAAAACCAATAGTATTCCCAAGGGAATGGTGGCACTAGAAAGAATCTTCAATTTTGATCCTCGAGCTTGTGAAAGGTTACCTATAGAAAGTGATGGAGGAAAGTATGAGTCAATTAACTTGGCGGATTCGATCCCTGAGAAGAATGTATTTATTGGAAAAACCTACCATAAACACATTTGGGATAAAACCCTGACAGGGTTGAAAGCAAATATAGCAGCAATTGCGTGGGGTTACGAAGACTTGAAAACCTTCAATACTTTGGTAATAACACATAATATCCCCTTGAAACCTGAGTCAAAAGTAGCACCCAATGAATGCCCTGATCAAACCCTTAATTCAAAAGGAAGTGCAGAAGTTGTTGTCAGTGAGGATAATCTTTCCAGTAAGGCATTTGACTTGGGTCGCTAATCTGGTCCCTGTTCGTAAAAAGAGTGGAGAAATCAGGTTATGTGTTGACTTTAGAAACCTTAACAAAGCTTCAAAGAAGGAAAAATATCCTCTTCCTTCTCTGGATGAGGTGTTGCAAATAGTAAATGGTTCACAAATGATGTCGTTCCTGGATGGATATTCGGGATATAATCAAGTAATGGTTAATTACGAGGATAGGATGAAGACCGCCTTCACTACCAAGTGGGGGACATTTTCTTATCGGAGGATGCCATTTGGTCTCATCAACGCTAGAGCCACCTTTTAGCGAGCAATGGATGTGGAATTCAAGGATTTTGTAGGTAAGTGTATTATCATATATATGGATGATTTGACGATATTTTCCAAAAATAGAGAAGACCACACTGTGGATCTTCCAAAGGTCCTTCAAAAGTGCATAATTTATGGCGTCTCCATCAATCTGAAAAAGTGTGTGTTCAGAGTTTCGAAAGGGAAATTACTAGGCCACATAATATCAGAGAGGGGGATTTCAATTGACTCAGACAGAGTGGAATCCATTCTAAAACTAACCATGCCTAGTAGCAAAAAGGAGATGAGATCCTTTTTCAGGAAGATAAACTTTGTATAGAAATTCATAACTGGGTTTGCAAAGATCATCAAACACCTCAACGAAATGATGAAGAAGGATGATAAGATTGAGTGCAAAAATGAGGCTAAATCTACATTCTTGCAGATTAAACAGTCTATTTCAAAGGCACTAATACTAAGTAGCCCTGATTATTTAGAGCCCTTTTATATATATTCTTTTGCATCTGACCATTCTTGTGTTGTTGTTTTGACACAGCTAAAAGGTGAAGGGGATGAAAGGTCAATTGATTTTATGAGTTCTCTATTCAAGAATGCTGAAGTTAGATATCCACCTTTGGAGAAATAGGCATTTGCACTAGTGCGAGTTGTCAAGAAGTTCTGGTACTATATCCTTCGTAGTCAAATTACTGTCATAGTTCCTGACCCTGTTGTAAAGTCCCTTCTTATCCAAAGTGAACTGGGGGAGAGATGAGGAAAGTGGATGGAAATCTTACAAGAATTTGACCTTGAAATCCATCCAATGGAGCTAGTCTGAGGACAAGGCTTATCCAAGGCTATGGCAAACATTGATACTAAGATTACCTGTCAGTAGTATACAATACAATCATTTATAGGTGATCCTTGGTATGTTGATTTCATATTTTTGTTGCTAAATAAGAAATGTCCAAATGAAATGAATGCCACTCAAAGGAGAGCATTCAGGTTGAAGAGTTCCCACTACATGATCAAAGCGGGAGCTTTGTACTGAAGAAACTTTGAGGGTGTCTATCTACGTTGCCTTGATCAGCAACAAGCGAAACAAGCCTTAGTGGAATTTCATGGAAGACATGGCATTGGACATGGTTCTGCTAATTCCATGGCACACCAAATTTTATGATTGGGTTACTACTGGTCCCATGTGTTTCGCAATGCTCACCAACATGTGAGGGCATGCCATACATGTCAGACTTCCGCATCTAGGTAATTTAATCTGGCAATGCCCCTATAGCTGGTATATGAGGTAAGACCATTTGCCCAATGGGAATTGGATTTTGTCGAGGTAATAAATACGAATTCTTCTATAGGTCACAAACTTATTTTGTCAGTAACTGATTATTGTACATGTTGGACTGAATCTCAGCCTTGCAAGAATAGCACTACTGAAGTTTTCATCAATTTCCTTAACAAATGCATCATTACCAGGTTTGGAGTGTCGTTTTCCCTAGTATGTGATAATGGCCCTGCTTTTTCTTCTACAGAATTTATTCAATAGGCATATGAGCATAAAATTGTATTAAAATAATCTTCTAATTACTACCCATGTGGGAATGGAGTAGTTGATTCTATGAATAAAAATCTATTGGAAGTAATTAAGATGTTGTTAGAAAGTAATCCTATGGATTGTCACACTCAACTGAGATTTTCCTTATGGGCAAATAGAACTCGAATCAAGGCCTCCATAGGAAACTCACCATTCAAGTTAGTCTATGGCCAAGACCTGGTATTTCCTATCCATCTATAGATACCTATTCTTAGTTTTATGCAAGAATTTTACTCAAATGATGATAGGATAGAAGTTAGACTAACCAACCTACTGAGTATGGAGGAACAAAGAGATGTTGCTTTACAGTAGTTTTCTAAACTGAGTATGGAGGAACAAAGAGATGTTGCTTTACAGTAGTTTTCTAAACTGAGTATGGAGGAACAAAGAGATGTTGCTTTAGAGTAGTTTTCTAAACATCAAGCTGTTGTTAAACATTGGTTTGACAAAAGAGAAAAAATCAAAGCTTTTAGAATATCAGACCTTGTACTATTGTGGGATAAAGCCAGGGAAAAGAAAGGTGACCATCAAAAACTTTGACCGACTTTGGTTGGGTCTATATCAGATTGCTGAGATCCTAGGCGAGAATTCCTTTCAATTGAGCACTTTAACGGGAAAACCCATTCCATTGCCTGTCAATGGGCAGTTTCTCAAACATTATTTTGGCCCATTAGGGTCTAATGTTCTGGTTGGTTGTAAATATGTAATTAGCTGGTTTGTTTGTTTTGTTTGTTTGTTTTGTTTTGATGTTATTTTTTGTGTTTCCGTTCTTTTTGTTTCTGAGTGACCTCCATTTTTTCTCTATCTTAGAATATAGAGTGGTTATTCAATGTATACTAAGGGTACTAGGAGAGGAATTGGTTTAGGTAATTTCAGGTATGTCTATGGAATTTTATTCATTTCGAGGCTTGTGTCTTGTGTTGTTTTTAAATAACAGCCTGAAAGGTTAAGAACAAATAGGTATATTGTAAGTAATCTCATACACCACGGCTGAATTTATCACGGAATAGATAGAAACATTTGTTTACATGAAGGCCTATTTGTTTCAAGGTAATTGTATTCTAGATTTAGGTGAAAAATTCCAGTCCTAATACTGTCATGAAGTCCATTATAGTTCTCAACCCAAATTTCAAGATGATATATCTGAGTTTTGAGGAAAAGATGAAAAGGAATTTATTCAAGTAATCCTATATAAAAGAAAAGAAAAGAGAACCATTAAATGATGGAAAAACTCAATATGAGAAGGGTATTTCAAGTATCTCTACCAGGGCCATGGATGCCTATCTAGTAGCAGAGCAATACCCAGGATGTCATTTCATGACAGTCAGAAGGATTCAACTCACGTAGCCTAAATCTTTGATACAATTATTCAGGGATAGGAAGAACCTTAAGGGAAATAGATACACCTTACATGCACACACTCAAATTCGATGTGGTTATTGCAGATTTACATTTGAGATTCCATCTCAACCTTGTTTTCCATGAATGATCATACTCAAGTTAAAAATGTACATGAACCAGAGGTTTTGGGTGACTAAATTCATTAGTATCTTGAAAATGGGTAAACAATTTTCCTAGCCGAATCGCCAATTGTTATGCCTTTCATAACCACCCCATTTTGTTTTTGGTCAAAATGGGCCCCCCTTGTGTTTGTTTTTCCTTGGTGTTCTTGCTTGGGTCTTAGGATTTGTTCTTTTTCCTCCTTAGTCCTTTGTTCTTTCATTTTGCAGGCTCAGGTCGTGGGTTGGAACATGCACTTGTTCCTTTTCAAAAAGGTTCAAGTTCTTGTTCATGTCCCAATCCCAACCCTGTCTTTTGCCTTGTTCTTTTTCTATGCTTTTTCGGGTCTGGGTCACGTATTGGCACTAACACTTGTTGCTTTTTGTGGGGTGTTAGTTTATGTCCATGTTTCAATCTCGGTTTATTCTTTGTCTTGTGCATTTTGTTCCTGTCGAGGTCAGGTTTCAGGTCAGAAACGGAACCAAGAACTTTTCAAGTTCTTGTTCCTGTTTCTAACCCGATCCCGGGGTCCGACCTCTTTTCATGTCATTGTCTTTGCGGGATCGAGTCTCAAAATGTTACTTGAACTTTGCATCTAGTCAAGGTTTTGGTTCTTTCCCTTGCCCCGATTTCGGTTTTCATTTTGTCCTTTGCGGGATCGAACTTTGCATTGTGACTGAACTTTGAACTCTTCAAAGTTCTCGTTCCCTTCCAGAGTCCTGATCCCGGTCCCCATGTTGTTTCGTTTGTTCATCGGGATTGGTTCGCGGACCTTTGATTGAACCTTGCACCAACTAAGGGTTTGGTTTTGGTCCATGTCTCGGCCCTAGCTTCCACTTACCTTCTTTCCCGCGCCTGGTATTTATGAATCTGCACGAACCCTGAGACCTGACCAACCCGCCATTAATGCCATAACCACTCACACGTGCGATTGTGTATAAGTCCCATCGCTCCTCGATTTTCATCCATTCTGTGACTGAAAAGTTTGGAGATTAGAACAAGAGTGATGAAGAGCTAGGGTTTTCAGGAATTCACCACAAATTTGTTAATGTGCTTCTAGAATTCTTGGGTATGTTTGAAGGTAGGTGTTCTTGTTTCCATTTTCATTTTGGTTGCTTCTTCTTCCCCGTGTTTTGTTTGTTTTATTTTCCTTACTTTTGTTTGTTTTCTTTGTTTGGTTTTATTTGTTTCTCTATGTTTTTGTTCAGAATGTTTGGTGTGTTTTTCCCTTGCATTCGAATCCATATTGGGTTCATTGTGCATTCTTTTGTATTTCACTGTCTTTGTCATGTTTGTTGGTTGCGGGATTTTCCATCTTGTTGTGCCCTAGCTTCCTAGCTCTACGTGCGGTTGGAGTGTTTGAAATTATCAAAAATTGAATTACCGGTCGTTTGAAATGAAGTTTTGATCCACAACACAACCCGGTCCCAAAGGCCTATGCTTGGAAACTATTATATTTGTATCACCTTCATTATCCATCACCTTCACGTGCCCAATCCCACATCATTGTCGGGGTCAGGAACCAAGCTAACACTCTAGTTTATATACTCTTTGGTATCGGTTCTTTCACTTGCTCGATCCTCGCATTGCTATCAGGATCGGGGGATGGACCGGTACCAAGAGTTTGGTTTAAATCCATTTAATTAAATGTTCTCCATAGTCTTGTGCCTGACCCCCGCATTTACCATCGAGGTCAAGAGTTGTTCCAAGAATGAACCTTTACCTCGCCAATTGGTACATGGACCTAACAATACCCCAATCCCAATTCCAGAAGTGTAATCAAGATTAGAACTAGAACTTGTTGCATTCCCACTATGCATTTTGGGACTTGACTTGAAAATGACCTGGTCTCGATGCCTGATATCTTACCAGGCTCAGAACTTGGGAATTGACTTATACTTTTCCATTCTCAATTGGTCTGGTGTCACACCATGACCCGGTCTCGACTCCCAGTTACATTTTGGGGTCGAACCATGTGTTGATACCTAAATGTTTTACTATCAATTGTTCAAGTGTCTAGTAATGACCCATGACCAAGTCCTAATTCCTAAATGTTGTGGGGTTGGGCTTTGAGATGAAACTGTACTTCTTCAACATTGGTCTAGTTTTGAATGATGGTCTAATCCTGACCCCCGGTCACATTTAAGGATTGGGTTGCGGATCAAAACTTAAACTCATTTTCCATCATATGTCTAGTGTCAATCCATGTCCCAAACCCAGTCCTGATTCCTGAATATCACGGGGTCGGACCAAGGAATGATGCTGAAATTATTTAAACATGGGTCTAGTGCCTGGCCATGGCCCGGTCCTGGCTCCCGACATAACTCTATTATGCATAAAATTGGCTAAGTTCTTGATGTTGTTTTGAACCCGAAGCCCAAGAATGATCAAATTGACTTATTGAATTGAATTCTTTATAACTTGACCTTGATGGAAAGAAACACTTGGACTAGGGGAAAATCATTTAAGACAATATTCATGACTAGCTCCTCAAGGTGACACAAACCAAGACATTTTACATGTCTTCTTATGTTATATATTGTGCAACAAGGATTGGAAGATTTCCTGGACTAAACACTGTAGGGTCAATGGAAGAAGGCCCAAATCAAATGAAAGTTTGGGAGCACTATGACCAACTAGAGCTCAGGGAATCAAAGAAGCATTTCAAAAGGGTAAATGATGTTTTCCTATACATGATTATAAATTAGCTCATAGGGGACATAGGTTTTAGATTGTCCCAAGAAGCCATGGGATTCATTCAGGAATGGGGATACTGGTTCATTCAATACCCTAGGTCAACATATTTCAGATTATTTGGTTTTGATGGTCATCTATTTAAATTTCCAAGATGTTGTGGCAATAGGTGGGATTTGATGGAATTTTCTAGGCAAGCTGTAGAGGTGAATGTAGTTTTCTCTTCACAGCACAGGACTGTTGCACATTCTTTTCTCTTGCAATTGGGATTTTATTCTTGTTCTTCATCGGTCATGGCTAAAATAGCAACTGAGGAATTTCAATCTCTAAATTTCCAACAGCATACT
This sequence comes from Sequoia sempervirens, assembly GCA_007258455.2. Taxonomy (NCBI): domain Eukaryota; kingdom Viridiplantae; phylum Streptophyta; class Pinopsida; order Cupressales; family Cupressaceae; genus Sequoia; species Sequoia sempervirens. The sequence goes on from VDFB02005241.1 coordinate 348,824, forward strand.
TCTAGGAAGAATTTTAATCCTAAGAATAAGATGCATGTACTTTACCCTACTCACTTTACTCATCATGTTCCTCTTCTTGAGGATTTTTGGGGAAACCTCCATGATCAGTTTGAGGTAAGAAAAAGAGGTTATGAGAGGTTAACAATCCCACATATGAGGGATTTTTACATTAAAATTGATATACCTAGTGACACTACGGATGATGGGATCACTCTTGGTCCCTAGTATGATATTGATCAAGTAGCTACACAAGCCCTGCCACCTATCAATTGGGTGGAGAAAGAAGAGACCAAGATTGGAAAAGTGTCATGAGTAGTGGTAAATAGGAGTTTAAAATGGATATAACTCTGATTGAAACAACCAAGGGGTTGAGTGACAAAGAAAAGAGGTCATAGTAGTGAACCCGCTTCATCTGCAAAGACCAAATAACATAAAATACTAAGGAAAGGTGTTGCAATGGTAGAGGCAGCCACTGAAAAGCCTCCAAAAACTAAAGAGGAGATTTCATTATAGAAACTTGATGATGCTTTGTGTAAAGCAAAGGTTACCTATGAGGTGGCTGCTACAGGTGTAACGTCAGGTTTTGTTGTTGTACCTTTGGTCATTGTTCACCTTAGGGAGCAGAGTGCTAGGGAGAGACAAGTTGTTGTTCCCCCACAAGCTGAGGGAAGTGTTCCTACTATACCATCAACTTTGGGAGCACCAATCATCAGAGAAGAAGGACAGGCTGAGGTAAACATTCAAGATATCTCCTCATATTCCAAAAGAACTCCATTCCAAGAAGGGGAAGCTCCTGAATGGGAGGATTATTTGAAAAAGGTTGAAGAAGAACTAGGAGAAGAAGAAGCTAAATTTTAAGTTGGAAGCCTACATAGTGTTGAAACATAATTGAATGATGTGTTGACAGAGAAGGAACAACAAGAGTTGATCGAAGGTGCTTAGAAGTTAGCCGATGAATGAGCTGCCCAAGAAGAAGAAGAATAGAAAAGAAAAGCTAAGGAATTAGCTCAGGAAGTGGAAGAAGCTAAAGCACAGAAGAAGGCAAAGGATGAGGCCTTGGAATTGGAGAGAAAATTTGCACAAGAAAAGGCTATAGAGGAGGAGCTTCGAGCTAAGGAACTAGAGCAGCAAAGGTTAAAATATGAAGAAGAAGCTGCCAAGAGGGAGGAGGAAATAAGGAAGAGGAGATAAAATTTGAAAATGAGAGGAGGGAGCAAGAAAGACTGCAAAAGTAATGAGAAAAGCTTCAAAAGGTTGCTTCCCACCAAACTATTCAAATAATTTCCTCAATGCTCCATCTTCAACACCTCCTAGCATTCAACAAGTATCCACTCAGGAAGCTACACCCACTTGGCTGAAATTGAACTTAAAGAAGAGGCAGCAAGTACAAGCCCAACCAGTACGTGGGACGACATGAGGGAAAAAATTGACAAGGTGAAGGGAAAGAAGAAGGCACGTGCAATGCATTCGACCAAACTCACAGATGAAGGAGATTTGGTAGCTAAAATTGCCACTCCTATTGCTAACAAGGATGACAGAGAATGTTGCCCAAGGATTATCAGATAAGTACTATCAATCTGGGAAAGCACACTAGAAGTCAGCAAATTAATTTGATGACATTGTTGCCACTACTACCAAGTTCAGGTTAATCAAGGGTAAGAAAGCCAAAGATGAGCTTAAGGATCAAGTTGTTAAAATAAAGGATTTCTTGAAGGAGTTGATGTCATCTATGCTTGAGCAGCCTGCACCATCTGAGATTCTCATTCTTATGAGCAGAAAAGAGGTAGATGGATTGATTGGAATGAAGAAGAAAGCCACATGGGTTGACAATTGGCTTAATACCTTCAAAGCTCATATGGATAATTTTTTGGAAGAAGGTTTTAAGTATTATTATAGGGGGCTGAAATTAGTCAACACCATAGAGGCAACCATGAAGAAATGGTGGGAAGAAGAGGAAAAGCTCAAGGAATATTTGGGAAAGTTGAGAGCAATTGATAAGATTTCTGATAAAGAGCTGGTCCAGTCCCAAATCTTAGGTGAGGAAGATTCTGGATATGTGGCAAAGGTTATTCATATATCTTCCTTCAAGTCACAAAATCTAATTGAGCACATGATAATCATGCTAAAGAATGTCTTGAGATATTTGAACACACGGGTGTATTTGAAGAGCTCATTTCAAGATTTATAGATAAAGCCTTACCTCCAGATCAAAGACTCGAATCTTTGGGAGATGTCAAGGATGCATGGGAGGAATGGATGAATGGAATGCTATCAGAAGGAGATATGGCTAAATCACCACTCATGGACAGGTTGTTAGAACTCAGATGTGACCTACGCTGGGCAACTAAGGACGTTGGTCAAATGTAAGTAACTTTCGATGCAGTAGAGAAGAAGTTTGAAGAGTCAGAGTTCAAGGTCAACTGGGTAGATGGACTACATGATGATACGGTGAAACAAATTTTGTATAACTATGATGAATACCATGATGTCCAACATGAGGGTGATAAGAAAATTTAATTGTTTTTATTAACTTTTAAATAGCGGTATCTTTTTGGGTGGATTTTGAAGAAAGGAATGACTAGGCAGCAACATTGGCAAGACAAGAGTAACTCGCAGTAGTTGGCAAGGATCTAAATGATGACTGGAAGTCCAAATTTTGATTGAAGGAGCAGCTAGTGTACTTGTTCAGCTTCAGAAATTGCAACAGAGACAAACACTAGAGTTATTTGAGTGTCCCTACATTTGTGGATCTAAAACCTCAGATTGTGGATCTTAATTTTTGATGAGAGGAATTAGTGTTGAATTTATCAATATGTAGAATCTCTCTCCATTTTGTAAAGGTTGATTGATTGAAGTCAAGATTGGCTACCTAAAGAGAGATTTAGGATAGTTCTTACAACTTTTAGAATTTTTTACAGCTTTCATGCAAAGATACTTAGAAACATATTTTACAAGTTTTAATACAGTTTATGTTATGTTCAGAAGTTTATTAGTTTAATGGTAATGTTGATGAACAATAGTTATTTGTATGCCAATGAGTTTTTTTGTGCATAAATGTCTCTTATTTGATGAAAATCAAGAGAAGATTATGAATCTAAAACTATTTCATTGAGTTATTTGTGTATGAGATCTCTTTATATTTATTGATCTATGAATTCTAGTAATGAGTTAGTGATGTGTTCTTGTTTGAAAATGAAGTTTTAAAAAAGAAGTGATATGAATGGTTGTACGTCTTGAATTTTCACTATGGATGAATGCAATGGTATAGATTACTCTATGGATTGTTTCATTTTATGGTTTTAGTTGGTTAAAAGAAATGCTCATTATGAAATTTATATGTCTAAATTAAAAGAAATCTGTGTTTATGCTTTGTTGTCCTCAGCTTTGTTCTATCTTTTGCTATTTATTTACACCCCCTAAACGTTAGATTAGTTTGTATTATGTAGTTTGTACCCCTTTACCAGTAGGCCCCTTGAACATTATGGTTGCATAGGCCATTGAACAACAACATAGTTGAGAACCAACTATAGAGACCTTGGAAGATGGGTAGTTTATATTATTTGTCTTTTTCAAGAGAAGTAGAGTAGCAATATTCTATTTTAACATTGTTGTGTTATTTTTGACCATCAACACACACCTCTACTTTATTTCATATGGTATTCAAGTTTGATCGGTTTAGTTATGTATGTCATAGATAGGGATCTTTTTGTACTAACCTTAGATTGAATGGGGGCTTGTGTAAAAGAAATTATTGTGGAAATTTTTTAAAGTGTAGACACCTAAAATATTACCTTACCCAACCACACCTAATTTTCAGCCTATCCTTAGCCATTAATTAAATAAATAAATATTATTTTCTTTAATTATTCTCATTCTTTTGTATCCTTATCCTAATCATTTAATTAAAAAAATACTTATCAATCATTTAATTATTTATCCCATCACGATCCCATTAATTAAATAAATAATTTATTTGTTTAATTAATTACTATTTATCCTCTATCCTTGTCCATCTAATCCTAGCCCTTCATCTTGTTCACATGGATCATAATCTAAATTTTTCTTCATGTGACAAATGTCCACTTCACATGTCTAACTAACTCCTTGTCTAGATTCATTGAACTTAGACACCTAGCCAAAAGTCAAACTAACTGTTATCTCTTAAACTTGCACCCAAACTGAGTTGTGAAACTCAATTAGCTAGAGAAACATGGGAACATTCTTGGGTTGTGGGTCACCCAAAATGAGAATGAACCTCCGAACAGGTCAGCTTCCTAGTTCGTTATATCACCTAAATTATTGATCTTTTTAAGGAAAAAAGAAGGAATGCTTTGAAAAGGAAATGCTGAAAATGAAATTACTAGGTGATACACCAAACTAACTATGACTATGAAAGTTTAGAATTTCATACACTTGAACACTAATGACTAAATTCAGATTGCAACTTATTTATGTAGGTTCATGCAAAAACATTTCATAGGAAAGTTTGAATGCACTATCTTCTAAAAGGAAAATACTTTCACATTCTAAAAGACATAATGCAACTTTAAACATAACCTACAACCTGCATGAAAATACTTTTACAAAAATGACATGAAAATGTGAGACAAAACTATAAGGAGATTAAAGAACCTCACTAATAACATTATCAATCACTTGGTAATGCACAATACTGCAAGAATAAGGAAGCAAAAATTAAATATGTAATATCCAAGGTGCTATCTATATTTCATATCCAGGAATGAGTTACAAAATGTGCTAAAAAACTGTTTATAGGACTCTAAAGTCACTAAGTACAAAATCTGCATCAAGAAGAACTAACTCCAAATGAGTGAACAAAAATTACTAAGTAACAAAGCTCCAAGTGGTTCCACCAAAAAGGGCTCTAGAAGCATCTTGGGTCGGATGCAACAATAAACCCATAAATCTAGCCTCTAGATATACTCCAAATGTGCTCCAAAAGGTGAAAAAGTTAAGGCATGACTAAGTCTACCATGATGAAACCTCAAAAAAGCTCCAAGATGTTGTTCTAAGCTCATAAATGAGTCAAAACAACCCCTACATCTTTGGCATGTGTTGAAAACTAATTATTAACCTTCCTAGATACCCTCGTCATGTTTGCAAACTACCTCAACCTCCCTCAACCTCTTCCAAGATACTTGCAAGATCATAAATTGAAACAAATCTTCCACTTCTCTCTTTATCATGCGTTGAAAACTACCTCCTTTACATTTTCCTTTAATAGCAATATTGACTAAGTAATTTATAATATATTACTTAGTAACAATATTTCTTTACATTCAAAGCTTTAAAGCAAAAATAAAAGGAAAAGGAATAAGTCTGAAAGACTTATTTACCATATGCAAGTTATAAAAATACTAAGGTATACCCATGATTTAAAAGCTTTCCTTTATATTTTTAAAACACTTTAGGCAAAATACTAAATCTCCATCGATGCATTTTAGGTAAAACCCTAAAAACAAAAGCAAAACAAACATGAAATGTTCATTTCATTTGCAAGAAGCTTCTGGGAGAACTCCGTTGCTGCCATGAGGGTTATGAGAAGCTTGACTGAAGGTTTCAATGGTGGATTTTGCAGCTACAGAGACCCCTTCTATGTATTCTCCTGTAGATCTCTTCCATTAATGCTGGTAAACCATTTTTTGAAAGAAAAAGTGAATGAAAAGCTTCATTTTTTTAAGAATTTCAGGCTTCTCAAGCCGTGGCTATTGTAGTTGTTCTAATGCATGGCTATATGTCTTATTTTATGTTGTTTTATCACTTTTCTTGGCATGGAGGCTTCATTTCAAGCTATGGGGCGCATTTCACTTCGTAACTTCACTCTGTGATGGGCTTGAAACTAACTCTGGGTAAGTTCCTTGAGTATTTCCTTAGTCTTTCTAGGTTGCGGCCTTTGAGTATCTCATGATATTTACTGAAAAATAATGGATTTCATAACATTTAATAAAAAATGCATCAATTCTCTTGTAAATCTCACATTTCCCATAGAGATCTTCTTTATTCATTATTGCCAATATTTTGTTCTTGTATTCTGAGTCTTATTTTTGCATAAATAAAGGAAATCCCACTCCTCAACTCAGCCCCCGAAGATACAAAGCTCGTCATTGTCTTTGTTCTTGACAAAGGAACAAAAACCATTATGAGTATAATGGCCACGACCTAGCTCAAAGCTTGCTAAACAAATTGAGGGCTTTATTTTGTTTAATAGAAAACCTCATCTTTTCATTGAAAACTCTAGCTTCTGGAGGGAGCTTCTTCTCTGCAGTTTCTCATGTCACTCATGGCTCTGCTCCAAGAAACTGTAACTTGAAATTCATTTCATATTTTTGGTAAGCAATTGCTTCATTTCTATGAGAAAATGCTTTATAACAAGCAATCTGAGTTTTTATTTTCCTTGATTGAGGGTTTTGTTTGTATTTTAGGCTCTTTACTTTGTATGGACGATGATGGATTTCATAGCTGAAATCCTAGCCATCCTGTTGTTTTCTTCACTCGTGCATAAAAACTTCCTCCCTTCCATCTTCTATGTTGAATTAAAGGAAAAAAAAAATCCCAAAGCTAACTTTTCCAAATCCAAAACTCTATTTTCTGATGCACATTTGAAAATTACTTATGCATTAAAAGACAACCCTTCCCTCATGACTGTACATTGTTCTCTAGATATTGGGTAAATTCCTCTGTCTATTCTACAAGCATATTCCTTGCATTTCAGATCGCCATTGTTATGAATTGATATCACCATGCATTATATTTCTGCAACTATTCCATTGAATAGATAAATGCATTATTATTCCTCCATTATCATATTGTTCTTACTACCATATTTGACTATCATGATACCGATCTTATGTGTTGTTACTTTTAGAATCTTTATGATATGAATATTCAAGATCATTGTCCTTTCCTTCATTTACCTATAAGACAGTCTCATCTTGTCTTGTTAAGGTTCTCACTAGAAAAACAGAATTATCACTATCTTTATACTGTGATTGTATTGGATAGGTATTTGATTATCATGTTGTTTAAAACCTTATCCAAAATACAATAGCTTTTTCTTTTGTACTTAGTATAGCATATTGTTCTCTTAATGATTCCTTGAAATTTCTCTTGTAAAACATGTTAGTGTTGCACTTACATGGAACAGTACATTATATCTACTTAGACACAAGATATAAACTCATCCTTTGTGATTTACATTGGGCAAGTATATATCACTTTTGGTAGTGATAAACATTCACCACCATAATTGATGTGTGTTTGTTCAAGCAAACCATAAAGAGATGAAACCTCTTTATTCCTTATATGCAATTATGTTGAAAGCTTGAGTTCCTATAAATGAACTTCCTCATTGTTTTCATATGTTGTTCCACTATGCATGTACATTCTTCATGATGATTATTTTCAGCAAGAGTGATGTTTAAATATGACAGAAATAAATGATGTGAAACATGATGAAGCATTTTGTGTATGCATGTTCACTATCATTCCATGTCACGTTGATATGATGACTTTAAAAATTGCATTTCCCTCTTAAATAAGCTCAAATGAGCTCATTATTTGATAACTCAGCATGTTGGGCTCAACCCTTGTGGGAGCCATGTTTTAACCCACATGCTATAACAAATCAGCAACCTTACTCTTCCTATATCTACACATGAAGCAAACAAGTTAGAAAAATAAATGCATATTTAATGCACATGGAGATTGGTTTATACATGCATAGGTGTTTGTTCATGTAAGATTTGAGATCTTTCATTGCTTAGAGAATTTCTCTAACACCAATGCTATTGCCAAATGCAGGAACTAGGAGCGATATGGAACTAGGAGGGACACAAACAACTTGGGGCAGTAGCAGCACAAGACAACTCAAATTAAACTAGTCATTCTCAAGAAATTATTGGTATTTCTCTTTACATGCACATTTTCATGTTTACTTATTCATGTATGTTCTTTTCTTCATTTGTATTGAATAAGTTAAATCTCACAGCTTGTGTGAGACAATGAACATTTTCAAATTCAATAAAGATATTTCTTGTTCAGAAAAGACTTGTATGAATCTTTCCTATGTTACATGCATTTGTGTAAATGCAGTAATTTGTAAAATGTAATCCTTTATTGAATTATTTCATTTATGCAATTAAATTTAATATAGGAGAAGATAAAATGTACCTTTTCTTTTCAACTTAAAATAAAAAGCTCGGGCTAGTAGTGAATTAGGTAACACTAACTTTTCATCTTATCCACTCATCTCATTTAACCTCGTAATCCTAGACATTTCCATAAGGATTTTTGTCCTTATCTCAATCCTAGACCTAGATCCTATCTATCATTTGGCATTTGTCACATGATTGCATCCTTGATCCAAGCCATAATCTTCACTCAATCTTAGCCATCCATCATCAATCATTTATAGCCATTGATTTTGTCTCTTCAAGACTCTACATCTAGAGGCTTTCATCCTTCATTTTAACCTAATACCTAATTGCGGCCTAATGAATGCAATTATCTCTCACAAGTCTCATTAATCTATCATACCCACATGCTATCATTTTTATCACTTATCTTATCAAGTCATATCAGACCTATCGTTATCATCATCAAATTATATCAAGGTTATACTAGAGCATTGAACAATCCACATGTCAACATCAAAGAGAAAATTAAGTGGAATAAGGTTACACTCCATTTCCACTCATCAAGGAGAAAAACAAATATACTAGGTGAAGTTATTGTGTTTTTTATTGTTTTTATCTTCCTTTGTTTTACTTCAATCTTTCCACCCTCTTCATTTTGGCACGCCTAATGGAACTCCCATCCCTTAACTAACATTTTCATGAAATTTTTGTGAGTTTTGATGATGTAGATGTCATTTTTTGGCCCCAAATTGTGAAGTGGTAGCTCTATTTCACAAAAAAGGCACCTTTGTTGAATAAAGTGGTGCCTCCATCACCCAAAAATACATTTTTGTTCTTAAGCTTGAATTTGATCAATTTAACCTAGATATAGGGTTTTCCTAACCTTTGAGATTTTTTTTGCAGGATTAAATCATCTCAACACTCTATTTTTGTAGGTTGAATCATTATTTTCTTTTAAAAGTTAGGGTTTTCTATGGTTTTATAAAACTAGAGTTTCTTGAAAGATTTCTAGGAGATCTAAGGTTTGCTTCATTTTGAGATATTTTGAGCTTATAACCTAACATATTTTTGCTATATATTTATATTTTCAAGTGTCATATAGCTTCATTTTGTAGATTCCCCAATTGGGTTGGTGAAAAACTTCATTTTTAGCTCTCAAAAGTCATTTTCAAGCCCTATCTATGAAATTGTTCCTCTGTTTCACAGAGTGGCAATTTTGTTTCACAAAGTTGCACTTTGTAGCCTGAATTGGCACTTATTCTTTATAATTTTTTTCTTTTGCATCATAAAATTACACTTTTGTTCTATAAAGGGGTGCCTTTGTCAAGTAAAGTTGTGCTTCTATTTTAGGTTACAATTTCTAGTGTTTTTGAGTCATTTTCCTCATCTAACCTTCATTTTTGAGAAATTAACACATGATTCAGTTGTCCACCACTTTTCAAAGACACTTATCATTGAAATCACTAATGGTTTGATGCAGATTCGTCAATCCAAGACTTTATTTTTACTAATCTAGGCATCTAAAGTAGCTTAGTGGGTTTAATGGACATTGTTTGTCATGTTTGGAAGTGTGTGTAGACATATGATCTCTTCCTTGAACTTAGTGTGATATTGGAGATCAAAATTATCACATTTCTTCATTTCTTTTATGTTTTAAGTGTTATCCCAAGGCTTGCTAGCTTGTGTGTATGCTCTCCCCTTGCGCTTTGTGTGATCTTGGGTGACCAAAACACCAAGTATAGTCTTTCCTATTAGGAGGAATGCTTGGATATTTTCTCATCTTAAGGATGACCTCAACCATATTTTTTGGCGAGGTATATATAGGGGCGAGAGTGAATTTTGTACCTCAAATTGTAGCCAATATTGTTTGAGCCAAGTCATGAGACCCTCGATTTGTTGAGACTTGTTTGGTGTTGAGAGAAGGAGAGAGCCTCATAATCTTGATCATTATCAAATGGGCTCACCATTCATAAATCCATTAAGAACCTTTTTTTAGAAGCCTTTAATACCATTGGTCATTTCTTAGTGTGGTACAGGCTACAATATCATGCCTGAAGTTATAAACCATGTACTTTCTCTTATTGAGGTGACACATATTCCTTGGTAAGGCCTTTCCTTTATAAGGTAAGGGGTGTAAAGGTGGAATGTGGCCTTTTCATACCCTATTTACCCATTCATTTGAATGTATTATGCCTTTGGTGGGTGGGCCTACATTAAGTTAGCACACCTACTTAACTAAATATAGGTTGTTTCATCATGCTTGGCATGTTTTCATGTGTAAAACTAGTGAAGCCATTCAAATTGCATTGTTGAAACTTATCCTTATCACCTTGAAAGTCAAGTTAGCCATAATGTCTTCTTGTTTGATTGTCTCTTGCCAAAAATCATCAAAATCCATCTCAAACTATCAAACTACGTTTTTGCATCATCCCCTAGCACATGTGCATCATCTTGAGGCACCTCTACATAGTTCTCTATGAAGTTGCACCTCTATATCCTGAAGTTTCACCTTTGTAGCCTAAAGTTGTGCCTCTATAGACTGAAGCTACACCTCTATAGCTTGAATTTGTGTCTCTATAGCCTGAAGTTGCACCTTTGTAGTCTAAGTGGTGCCTCTATCACTTGAAGTTGTGCCTTTGTCATTTCATCATCATTTTCCCATCTTGAGACCTTAGTTTGCAATCTTTACCTTTGTAGCCCTACAGAAGACCTAGGAGACCCCTACTCAACCATCATTTCACCTAAAAGATCAACCATTTGCATCATATCCATCCAAAATCTATCATCTTTCTCTCATCCTATTATTTTCATCCATAATCATAACCTAATCATCATAACCATCATCTTTAGACCTTGGTTTTATTAGTTATCATCTTATCATTATCATCATTGCTTCCACCATTGATCCTCTTCATCTTTTTATCCAATCTCAATCTTATCATACAATCAAATCATTATCATCTCTAATCCAAATTTTTCATCCAATCATAATCCATATCCATTATTATCAAAATCAATCTTGTCAAGAGTCTATCTAGATCCTAATACTTGATACCAAAATCCCAATCAAAGGCTTACTTAGGTGATTATGCAAGCCTTAGTAATCATATCAAATCCTTTATTAAGTGATTATCCAAGCTTAGGTAAGAAAATCTTCTTTTTCCCAAGCCTTTCTCAAGTTATTATCCAAGCTTGAGTGGGAAAATCCAATCCTTGCCTAGGTGATCATCAAAGTCTAGTGTAAGCAAAACCCCATCATTATCTATCAAGGATCTAGTTTAGCTTGAGACACCATTGGTCTTGTATCTTTCCATTCATTTCACTATTATCCTCTTTCCACCCATTATCATCTCCATCATCTCAAATCTAAGGTCTATCCTAATCATTTTTGTCCCATCTCATCATTCCTAGGTCTCTATCTTGGACAAGGTCCCAATCAAGAAAGCAAATTATGGCCTCTCAAGATTCCCCTCATCATATCATGATACACTCTTTGAGGAGGTAGTTTTTCAAATCCTCATGGAGAATCCATTCCCATCTTACATTATCTATAATCATGATTCAAGTGACCAAGATTCCCAAACATCATTAGAGGACTTTTCCCAAGATACCCAAGCTATAGACTTAATGCATAGATATATCATAAAGAAAACAAAGGTGCCAAATTACCCCATGATTTTGATGCATATAAAATCATCCAACAAACTCATTCTAGACCCCCACCTTCTATTCATCATAATCCTACATATCACCCATCTTCTAATCCTCATGATCCTTTATCTCTTCCATCTTCTTCTAACCACCCCATTTCATCTCAACCCAACAATACTACATCCCATTTACATATAAAAATCCCATATCACACACACAATATTTGATCACATATCCCTCAACCTCAATATTTCATCCCCTCTCCTCATGTCTCAACATTTATCCCTCATAACCCATCATATCATCTTGAAACATCCAACCCCATCTCATCCACTTCTTATTATCTTCAATCTTCCAATCCCCTTTCATCTACCCATCAACACATCCAATCCTCCAATCCAATATCATCCTCACAAACTCCCATATCTAACTATCAGTCACCTCCCTTCAATTTCACAAGCACTATGGCCTAATATATGCAACAAATAATGGATACCCTTAAGGGACTTCAACTAGGATATCACAAGAAATCTTACACATTCTAAGAACTATTTCCTTATCCTTTTGACAAGTCCATCACCATGATTCCCTTTCCCCAAAATTTTGAAATTCCTAAATTTGACAAGTACAAGAGAAAGGGAGAACCTAAGGATTACTTACAATAATTCTATATTGCATGCCAAGAGGTCTCCTATCTTCATGCATACCTCTTGAGGCTCTTCCCTAGAATCTTGGGTGGACAATCCCTTGATTGGTTTACTTACCTACCCCATGGGAGAATCACAACATTTTTTGAGCTAGCCAATAAATTTATCTCACTTCTTTTATAACATAGAACATGATATTTGTTGCAAAATGGAAAGATAGAAGGTGTTGTCATTGATGCCAACTGGTCAACTAGTTATCTACTAGTTGCTATTGGTTGTATATGTCGAGGATATTGAGAAAATTGTAATGGAGATATGTTGCAAGAGTTGAGTGGTTGCTCTAGTTTTTGCTCTAGATTTGCTCTTATGGTTGTGTGGTTCATATGTGTTGATCATGGTTGTTAGAAGATTATATATCCAGATTTTTAGCTATTGATTCATTGTACAGTGCGAGTTATGTTCACCAGTTGTGAACTATGGTTTTTTGTGTTTCTGGTTGACGTCTGGGAGAAATGTTATTGGTTTGTATTTATTTTTGATGAATTCTTATGACTTACAGTTCTAGAGTTGAGTTGCCTTGATTGTATTGAAGATAATTTTGGAATTTTAGAAAGTTTGTGCTTAATGGTTCTATGTGTTTTACACTGGTTTGGTTGACCTTGTGTTGAACACTGCTTTTGAAGTTGATGAAGCATGTTGAATCTATTTGGGTCCCAATGAAGTGTGTGTTTGGGTCACCCTCATTCTAATTCCACCCTAGGATGTTTTGGTGCTAACCTAATTTGAATTTGAATTTGGATGGCTAACTTTGGATATGTTTCAAAGTTTAAGATGGTATAAATACAGGATGAGTTAGTGGTGAAAAACATACAAGAGCAAAGAAGAGAGATAAGTGAAAAGAAAAGGAGCAAATTGGTGTGAAATTGATGTTATCCAGTGAGTGTGTGTGATGCGAGTGTGGAAAATTAGTGTGAAGCCTTAATGTTGAGCTTCTGGATATAGTGAGTAGAAGGTGAACTTTATCATTCATGCATGTTTGTGAGTGATTGTGGCGGAATCCTTTGTTGCATTGATATTTTCTTCTCTCTATAACAAGTCCTCTTTGTCTTCTTTGTATCTTTGTGGCAGTGAGCCCTCCGAGTTGTTAGCCTTATTGGACAGTGAGTCCTTGTTCCAGACAATGAGTCCTTATTTTGGTAGTGAGCCTTATTTCTCAGGAAGTGAGCCTTTTGTAATTGGTTTTGATATTCTCTATAGTGTGAGTTAATCCTCATTGTGGTTTTTCCCTTATTGGGTTTTCCACGTAAATGTTGTGTTGTTGTGTATATGTGTTGGATTTAAGTTTCTACATTGGAATTTGATGATTAATCATTTAAGTAGTGTTAAGAATTAGTTTCGATGATTGAATTAAAAGATTAAATTTGTGAAAACTGATTCACCCCCCTCTCATTTGTCATGTTCAATAATTGGTATCAGAGCATAGTTCCTTGGTGAAAATATTAACCGCTTGAGGAAGGTCTGGATGATTGGAAAAATGATTTATGAGTATCTGAGGTTAGATGGAACTAATTACGCTATCTGGAAAATATTGATGGAAGAATATTTGGAGTATTGTGGATATGATGTGGAGAAAAATTACAAGAATCATTACACTCCTCCTGCTAATGGTCTGACTACGCCTGAAGAGATCAACGCACATGAAGTGAACAATAAGGAGAAGTAAATCTTGAAGAACAATTTGGTACATTTTGAGTTGATTAAGGTTCAAAACTTGAAGACTACTAAGGAAGTTTGGGATGCTTTGGAAAGAGCACATGAAGGTGATGAAAGAGTTAAAGAGGTGAAATTGCAGAATTTGGAGACATGGTTTGAGCTTCTACATATGTCTGAAGATGAGAATGTTAAAGCTTATGTATAGAGATTGGATGAGATAGTGGTCGGAATGCAAGGACTTGGCACTACTATAGATGAAACAAGGATTGTAAAGAAGATTCTCAGAACTCTTCCTGATGCTTATAGTGGGAAGGTGTGTGCTATTAAATAGAGTATAGATTATAAGACCTGTACTAAGGATCTGTTGTTGGGATTTTTGACATCTTATGAGATGAGGAAGCCTAGTCTGAGGAATGGATGCAAATCAAAGACTACTTTTAAGGCGACAAAAACTAAAGATCTAGATGAAGAATATTTTGATGAAATTGAAGCTAACTTTGTGAGAAGAATGAGGAAAGACTCTGGTAAGTATGAAGGTAATTTTCCCTTTAAATGCTTTAGTTATGGAGAAATAGGCCATTATGTTGCAAAGTGTCTGGAAAGAGCTAAGAGGAACAAAAAAAGATATGAGAAAGAAAAGAAAGGAAAGAAGATTAACAGAGCATATTATGTGAATGAGAATGCTAGTATTTCTGACGAAGATTCTAAATATGAAGATCCTGATGACAATGAATGCTTATTCTTGGTGATTAAGGATGAACCCACTTTTGCTAATTCTAAAAAATAGGCAAAGGAAATCCCTTTGAAGAAGGAGAAAAATGAAGGTACGGTTATCTCTTCCCTACATGCCAAACAAGAAAAGAACTATTGGGTAGTTGATAGTGGTTGTTCACATCACATGATTGGTGATAAAAGTAAGTTTGTTAAGCTTGAAAAATATGATGGAGACTTTATTATGTTTGGAGATGATACTGGTGCAAAAATTTGTGGGATAGATTCAAAAAAAAATTATGGCAAGCATCATACTAATGATGTCTACTATGTGAAGGGTTTAAGGAATAATATTTTGAGTGTTGGTCAGATGTGTGGTAAGGGATATGATCTTGTGTTTAAGGATGAGAGCTGTGAGATCCAGAAAGGATCCGAAACATTGATTGTTGTAGGAAAGAAATTTGAAGGAAATATCTATCAACTGAAGGGTGGTAATGGACGATGCTTTATGACTCAAATTAATAATAGTTGTGTGTGAACCCCAACCTTGGTACTTGCAAAACAAAGAGAATAAACACCTCAAATTAGATATTGCAAGCCAAAACAAGGATTCCCCGTGAAATCCATTTACAACCTCAAACTAGGAAAGAAAATAGTGAAGAACACAATATAAATGACAAACTAGATTGAATCCTAATTTAAAAGTGCAAACTCATGATCCCATGGGGGAATTGGTGCCAATTTGATGTGAAAATTGGCCCTTTCCCAATTCCTATGATGCAAGCTTCGAATGTTGAAGAGATTGATCCACTTTGTTGGTGAAGAATGAAGACTCCAAGCCAAAAATCTGCAAAACCTAGCTATGACTCAATGATAATGGATGAAATTCAAGAGATATTTGAGCATGGTAACTTTGCTTGGATTGTGGATGATGAAATGAGAATATGAGCTCATTATTTATAGAATTCCAAGATGGATGAATGTCCAAATTTGAGCAATGTGGGACTAACATTCATCCAATGATATGATGCCACTTGTCAAGCTATGAATGGATGATGGATGTGCAAGATTTGGGGTTTGTGCCAATAAATGCATGAATTTGAATTTCAAATTTGTTGAAATGACATGCAAGAGGGAAGGGAAAATGCAATAAATTCCACTTGGCTCAAGGCAAAGGATATGTAAGATGAATTTATTGCCTTGTTGAATGTACATGTTGACTTGGAATTTTTGAATTCAAATTGAGAGAATATTCCAAAAGATGCCTTGTGAGGAAAATAGAGATTTAATAAATGAATTAAATCTATTTTCATGCAACTTGCATTATCTAGAGGATGTGACATGAGATGAGATTAAATTAATCAAGGGTTAATTAATTTAATAAGAGATTTGATGATGTGACTTATTTGACTTAGATTTATGGATTTATTTAAATCAAATAAGAGAGGAATATGACAAGAGATTAATTAAATAAGGATTTTGATTTATTTAATTAAGAGAGATGGTGTTAGATTAAATCAAATAAGGTTTTAATCTATTTAATTTAATGGATAGACTTTAGAGATTTAATCAAATAAAATTGATTATTTAATTAAATAGGGATAATTAGATCAGATGGATTGATTTAATTAACAAAAAAGATGACTTGATTAGATAAAATGATTTATTTAATTAAGAGACAAATATTGATGAATTTAATCAGATAGGGGAATTTGATTAAATGGTTAGACTGAGGGATGATTTAGGAAGAAACGATGTTAGTGAGTCAGGATCAGATGCACGATGTCAATCAGTATATTTTACGTGTCTACAAGTTGGTTATCACATAGGAGAATGTGTCACATGAATTTTGATAACTTGGCAAGGATTAGTGTTGTTCAGGCCGTTAGAGATTTACCAAGAATTACAAAGCCTATTAATGCTATTTGAAGAAATTGTCAGTTTGGAAAGCAAGCAAGAAATCGTTACAAATCAAAGGAACAATCTACTACCAGACTATTGGATTTAGTTCATATAGATCTCTATGGTCCTATAAGAGTGAGAAGTCTGCTTGGTCAAAGGTACTTTATGCTTTTAATTGATGATTATTCTAGAAATACATGGGTTACATTTCTTAGAGAGAAATCAGATGCATTAGATAGATTCAAGACATTCAAAGCTATGGTTGAAAATGAAGTAAACTTGAAGATAAAATTCTTAAGGTTTGACAGAAGTGGAGAATTCAACTCCCATGAGTTTAATATGTTTTGTGAAGTGCATGGAATAAAGAGATAGTTATTTGCTCTGAGAACTCCTCGGAAAAATGGATTTATAGAAAGGAAGAACATAATGGTTCAAGAGGCTGCTAGATCAATGATTACTGAGGCTGGGTTACCAAAATTTTACTGGAAAGAAGCTATTCATATTGCTATTTATGTATTCAATCAATTTCAAGCAAGAGAAAATAGTACAAAGACTCCCTATGAGTTGTGGCATGGAAGAATTCCTACTGTTAAGTATTTCAAGGTATTTAGAAGCAAATGTTATATCAGAAGAGATGAAGAAACTTTGGGAAAGTTTGATGCAAGAAGTGATGAAGGAATTTTTCTTGGATATTCTACTAATAGCAAGGCATACATATGTTTCAATAAAATGCTAAGAAATATTGTAGAAATTTCAAATGTCAAGGTTGATGAGACAGTGAAAAATTCTGTTGACATTGATGGGTATGAATCTAATGAGCCTAATCATGTAAGAATTGAAGAGATTGTAGAAGAATAGGAAAAAGGATGAGCAAGAAGAGAAGAATGAACAGAATGAAAGAGAAGAAGTTGCTCCAATGATGTCACCTAAGACACCTAGATATGTATAGAAGAATCATTTAGAAAATCAGATTATTGGAGATAAGACAAAAGGAGTATTGACTAGAAACAAAGTTGTTGCTGAAGTGAATTTGTGTTTACTTTCTTAGATTGAATTGAAGACTGTAAGTGAAGCATGTAAAGATGAACATTGGATGGAAGCCATAAAAGAAGAACTTATGAAGATTAAGAAGAATCAAACTTGGGAATTGGTCCCAATACCGGTAGATAAAAATATTATTGGATTGAAGTGGGCATTTAGAAATAAGTTGAATGAGAATGGAGAAGACGCTAGAAACAAAGCAAGGCTTGTGTTTAAAGGTTGATCACAAGTAGAAGGCATAGATTTTCAGGAAACTTTTTCTCTAGTAGAAAGAATCGAAGCTATAAAGATGTTCTTAGCATTTGTTGCTCATAAATATTTTAAGGTCTAGCAAATGGATGTCAAGTCAGCATTTTTGAATGGTGAGCTAGAAGAAGAAGTCTACATGGAACTATCAAAAGGATTTCAGATCAATCGGATATAGTGTGCAGATTGAAGAAATATTTATATGGATTAAAGCAAGCTCCTAGAGCTTGGTATGCAAGATTGGACATGTACTTAATTCAACAAGGTTTTAATAAAGGTACGACGGATAGTAATTTGTATTTTAAGATTGAAAATGACAAAATATTGATTGTAGTTGTGTATGTTGATGACATTATCTTTGGAGGAAATGAAAATATGTGCAAGATGTTTGCAGAAGAGATGTAGAAATAATTTGAAATGTCTATGTTTGGAGAGATGAATTTCTTTCTTGGGCTATAGATTAATCAAACAGAGAAAGGAATTTTTATTTCACAGTCAAAGTATGTGAGAGAGATGTTGAAGAAGTTTGGGATGGATGGTTCCAAACCAGTATGTACTCTTATGGTGACTGGTTGCAAATTGGGTAAAGATGATGATTCACCTAAGGCTGATCAGAGCAAGTATAGATCTATGGTTGGTGGACTATTGTATTTGACTGCTACTAGACCAGATATTATGCATGTAGTTTGTCTTGTGGCTAGAATTCAATAAGATTCTAAGGAAACACATGTTTTTGTTAAGAGAATTTTCATATATTTGAATGGCACTCTAGATTATGGATTATGGTATCCTAGAGATACTATATTTACCTTAAGTGCTTATACAGATGCAAATTGGGTTGGATGTATAGATGACAAAAAGATTATAAGTGGTGGTGCATTCTTTCTTGGATGCAAATTGGTGGCATGGTTGAGTAAAAATCAAGATTCAGTCTCTTTGTCTACTGCTAAAGGTGAGTATATTGTTGTTGCATCTTGTTGTACACAAGTTCTATGGATGAAAAAAACATTGAAAGATATCATAGTGGTGTATGATGATCCTATATCTATCTTCCGTGATAATACAAGTGCAATTAACATTTCAAAGAATCTTGTGATGCACTCGAGGATAAAGCATATATCTATTAGATATCATTTCTTGAGAGAGAAAGTCATGGAGAATGAAGTAAATCTTGAGTATGTTTCAACGAAGGATCAAGTGGCTAATATTTTCACAAAGGCTCTTCCTAAAGGTACTTTTGAGTATCTCCAGGAGAAGTTAGGGGTCATTGCCCCTCCTTTCTTGAACTAGATGCATATGGAGATACATCAGTCTAGTGGATCTATGGGTCTATCTTTCTTCCAGACTGATGTTTTGGTGGCTACCTCTCAAGGGGAGCAGGTAGTATCATGTGTTGTCATTGTGTGTATTCTATTTTCCATGTCAGAGGAGAAATCAATGTAAAATATCTTTTTGAGAGGAAGCTTGTGAAAAGAAAAAAGAAAAAAAGGGGAGAGGAAGCATGTAAGAAATTATTTACTAAGGGGGAGAAACAAAAAGAAAAATATTAAGAAGTGTATTCACAGCTATATGTTATCTTTGATGGTTTTTCACATCATGTGTTGCCATCAATAACAAAGGGGGAGATTGTTGCAAGAATGGAAAGATTGAAAGTGTTGTCATTGATGTCAACTGGTCAATCAGTTATCTACTAGTTGTTGTTGGTTGTATATGTCGAGGATATTGAGAAAATTGTAATGGAGATATGTTGCAAGTGTTGAGTGGTTGCTCTAATTTTTGCTTTAGATTTTCTCTTATGCTTGTGTGGTTCAAATTTGTTGATCATGGTTGTTAGAAGATGCTATATCCAAATTTTTAGTTGTTGATTCATTGTACAGTGTGAGTTATGTTCACCAGTTGTGAACTATGGTTTTATGTGTTTTTGGTTGAGGTCCGAGAGAAATATTTTTGGTCTAGATTTCTCTTTGATGAAGTCTTACGACTTACAGTTCTAGAGTTGAGTTTCCTTGATTATATTGAAAATAATTTCAGCATCTAGAAAGTTCGTGCTTAATGGTTCTATGTGTTTTACACTAGTTTGGTCGACCTTGTGTTGAACACTACTTTTGAAGTTGATGAAACGTGTTGGATCGATTTGGGTCCCTATAAAGTGTGTATTAAAGTCGCCCTCATTCTAATCCCACCCTAGGATGTTTTTGCGTCGACCTAATTTGAATTTGAATTTGGATGGCTGACTTTGGATATGTTTCAAAGTTGAAGATGGTATAAATACAGGATGAGTTAGTGGTGAAAAATATACAAGAGTGAAGAAGAGAGATAAGTGAAAAGAAAAAGAGAATATTGGTGCAACATTGATGCTATCCAGTGAGTGTGTGTGATGCGAGTATGGTAGATTAGTGTGAAGCCTTAATGTTGAGTTTTCGGATGCAATGAGCAGAAGGTGAACTTTATCATTCATGCATGTATGCAAGTGATTGTGGTGGAATCCTTTATTGCATTGAGATTGTATTCTCTCTATAACAAGTCTTCTTTATATTATTCGTAGCTCTATGGCAATGAGCCCTCTGGGTTGTTAGCCCTGTTGGACAGTGAGTCCTTATTTTGGCAGTGAGCCTTATTTCTTAGGCAGTGAGCCTTTTGTAATCGGTTTTGATATTCTCTATAGTGTGAGTTAATCCTCACCATGGTTTTTCCCTTATTGTTTTTCCACATAAATTTGGTGTCATTGTGTATATGTGTTGGATTTAAGTTTTTGCATTGGCATTTGATGATTAATCATTTAAGCAATGTTAAGAATTATTTCCAATGATTGAATTAAAAGATTAAATATGTGACAACTGATTCACCCCCCCTCTCAGTTGTCTTGTTCAACAATATCAATATTGCAACACAAAAAAAAGTAATGATGAATCCTTTGCCTCATTTTTACAAATATTCAAACATCTTTCTAGTCACTTTGCATGGCCTATATATGAAAAACAACTTGTCACAATCTTTGTTGAGAACCTAAACTCTGAATTGGGCTTCCATCTTTGCATGCAATGTGCTCATACCTTTGATGAAATCATAAAAAGGGAGTATCTATTGAATAATCCCTTATCACCAAAGGCCTAGTCAAGATATACAAATAAGGCAAAGACAATAATCCCCAATCTAGTGAAAAATATCATTTTTGGAATAAAAACAAAGACATGGTTAATGATGGCATAATTAATTCAAAACATGTTCAAAATATCCAAATACATCCACCATCCTCATATCATAATAATTTATCTCCCCAACAACATGTGGTTATTCCTAAAGGTCAATCTAAATGACACACTAGATGAGAATATACCCCTTGGATGAACCAATCAAAACTGTCCTCCAAAAGATCATTCAAGCCAACATGATCTAATTTCCACCCATTAAACCCCTTGTTCATGATGATCCTAAACCCTCTTGGTATAAATAACATGAATTTTGTGATTATTGTAGGGTCCATGGACATAAAACCTCCTCATGTATGAAACTTAGGAACTCCATCCAAGATCTTATCAATCGAGCAGATATCTCTATCGAGGGCCACACATCCCCTAATGAAAACTTGGGTATATAGAAGAAACCTTTTCCTCATCATAACGATGGTAAAAAATTTACATCATGCAATGTAGTTCCTTACGTGTACACCAATAATATCTCATCTAACTATGTCATTGGCCACATTAAACAAAGTTTGTCCCAAGTAGCCATATCTATCAAAGCACCTAATTATGTTGTCACCACACAATGTGGTTGAATCACTATTCAAGGAGCTTCACCCTCCTCTCAACCTGCCAATCAGTATATTATCCTCGACCAATTGAACAATATTCCAACACAAATATCTATCCTTGAGCTACTTAAAACATCTCCCATTCACAAGGACCTCCTTGAGAAAGCCCTCCATGAATCTCATGTCCCTAATGACATAAATCTTGTTTAATTTCAAGCTATGATAGAACACTTATCATCCCCACAATCCCTCACCTTTTCAACTCATGACATGGATTCCATCAACCCATCTCATAACCATCCATTATACATTCAAGCCCACATCCATAAGACCACAATTAAACGTGTCTTAGTAGATGGTGGATCGGGACTTAATCTTTGCAACCTAAGTCTAATAAAGCAACTGGGATATTCCAATGATGTTGATTATTGAGCTAAAATTATCATAAAATCATATGATGAATCTAAGTGTGAATCTAAAGTCTCTATCTAGCTACCCATCTAGGTCAGACCCACCACAATTGAAACCACTTTCCAAGTTTTAGGCCTTGATCTCCCCTCTAACATCCTCCTTGGACACCCATAGATACATAACATGCAAGTCATTCCATACATATATGCATAAATTTCCCCCACCATGGAATTGAAATTACCATCCATGTTGATGAAAAACCATTTCAATAATATAAATTCTTACAAAGTAGTCATGGCCTTTCACAACATTTCCCTACCAACACCGCATCACCATCTTCATCTTCATATGTTGATCCTT
This sequence comes from Sequoia sempervirens, assembly GCA_007258455.2. Taxonomy (NCBI): domain Eukaryota; kingdom Viridiplantae; phylum Streptophyta; class Pinopsida; order Cupressales; family Cupressaceae; genus Sequoia; species Sequoia sempervirens. Next base: position 371,416 of record VDFB02005241.1, read on the forward strand.
CATTGCTACCTTCCTCTTGCACTCCCTCAGAGATTAAGGCTAAGATCAAAGACCTACGTATTGGATAATATGAGCTACAATCCTTTCATATCAAATCCGCATCACCATCCACTTCCTCCCAATATTTTAATGTCCATGATAATCCTATGTTTTTTATGATATCTATGATAATAAATTTTTTTATCATGATTCTATTGAGGACATACAAGATCACCCCCTTCCATCTCATGATCATCCCCTCCCATGCCATCTCATAAGTCACCATCCTTCCATCTTGAACATCTTTGGTTAGGATATACATCTCCTAATGTTGCCTCTACTAAGCCTTCCTTCTAACTTATTAAGGGCGTGTAATCTTCCTTTGACATTAATAGTGTTGAAAAAGATAGTCATGAAGAATTTTTCGAGTGAATCGCCAACCTTTTCCATTAATCACATATCCTTACCTTTTCATCCGACTCGCCCACTTCCATCCATATCCTAGACTTGGATCAACAAGTATCATCCAAAAATAACAAGTCTATTGATCAAAAATAAAAAATAAAAATGTCTTTATCAAATGGAGATCCATATAAAATGCAAAAATAAATAGAAATGATAAGTCCTCTAGTCAAAATGAAAATCAAGATCTATGGAAAAAATTGAAAATCAAAGTAAAAAACTAGAAGAAAGCAAACATCAATCTCCAACCATGCCCATTCATCCAAAATAACTAGGGACATCTATCAAAATAAAATATCAAATGAGCTTGTTGATCCTAAGTCTTCATCCTCATCATCTTCATGCAATCCATACACTTTACCCAATCCACCCAATCCATACATTCATCATATCACTTCATCCCCCTTGGTGATGTCTCTCAATGGAACTTTGATGGTGACCCCTTCATGTGATTTAATCTAGTGTTTTCCCAAACTCCTTTTCATGTGAATCATGATGGCCCATGTTGTGCACACATTAGTGATCATACCTTAGATCTATATATCTATCAAATAAAATATCCCCCATAATCCATATCATATTATCCACATTCAGCTATCCAACATTATCATCCATCTATTAGAGAACGTCCACCATGATTGTAGCATCATCGAGTCTCATTTATCAAAAAAAATTAGAAAATTAGAAAATCAAAATAGATCAAAAAATAAAACAAAAATAGAAAAGAGAACTAACCCATCATCAAGAGAAAACTACTCCAGTGGCACCCTAGGGTAAGGACCATGTTGAAAACTTGGAAACAAGTGCCATATGTAGAGTCTCTTATCCACCATCTCCTAAGATGTCATCCTATCCACTATCATTCCTATCCATATCATAGAAAACATAAATTACTCCTATCATCTATCCATTCATCCATAAAAAACCTATCATGTTTTGTCTTTGATCTTTGATCAAGCATCATCCTTTCATTCATCATTATCATCCACCCTTCCTCATACTTTCCCATACATTAGATGTGGAAGTTGCATCTACATTATGTCAAGGATTTGATCTTGTATATCCTTATTTTCCTCTTGTTTTGGCCTTCAAGTCTCTTGCATTTGGAATCCATTTCTCATATTCATCTATAATTAATATCCCATCAACCTATCCAATCTCCCATAATATCCAACTGATCTTAAACATAATAAAGAAATCATCATCCCTCCATCCCATCTCAACCATAATAAAGAAATCATCCTTTCATCCCATCTTACACATCAAAAAAATCAAAAATCATAATCCTAAGCTCCTCATAAAAGCATTCAATCAATCCAAATACCAAATCCAAGACATCAATCCTTAATCAAAATCATATCATAAGCCTCACTATCAAGCAATGATCAATCATCTTATCCTTTTTTCAATCAATCAATCAATCATCGCCATATTATCAAAGCTTTTCTTAATTGATTATCCAAGCTTGAGTAATAAAATCCAAGCCTTTCTTAGGTGATTATCTAGGCCTAATCGCAAGAAAAATCATCCTTATCAAAGCCTTGCTTAGGCTATTTTCCAAGCCTAATCGCAAGCACCCAATCATCATTATCATCATCATTTGATCTATGGTAAGAGATACATTGGTTACATAGCATGTTTACAGTGAGTCTTTTGTTTTGATTTATCTTTTTATCATTATATTTTTAACCCATGACTACACCTACTTTCAGCCACCTTGATCTATTTATATATTGATGTTTCATAATTGGTGTATTGTTGGAATCAAGCAACACTGAGAAGGGGGGTTGAATTAGTGTTGTGCAATTTTTAGCTTTATTAATCTGATCCTTAAAGTGTTGATAACATTCAACCAAAACAAAGATGCATGCACATAAGAAAAATAACCACAACACCATAACACAAGGTTTTTTTTTACGTGGAAACCCTGTTAGGGGAAAAACCACAGTGGAGGTCAATCCACAATATGTTTTGAGTATACTCAAAAGAAAAGATTACAAAATGAGAATGCACTTGCATTCAGGCACACTACCTAGAGATCACTGCAAAAAACATAAAGGCTCACTACCTTACAAAAGTTTGGAATACATTCAAGGATTTGAATTGATAAAGTAGCATCTACAAATGCCTAATTACAGTTCCGGTTAGGCTCAATAATTGAATTCTAGACCTTTTGTCTAATTATGATCTTCTACTTTATTTAGCTTCAATTCACACCAAAAATCCTTAATGCACAAGTGAACTATGCATAATCGCTCTACTAACCTTCTGACATTCACTCTTACAGCTTCTTTAGATATGCCCATGCTCTCTGCAAAAACTTCCACTCCTTTCCTTACTCTCTGGACTATCATTGGTTTCCTCAACTGCTCATGGACTTGCATATTCTTCTCTACATATGTTCCAAACCTTTCTTTAGACAGATCCAAAGGCTTACTCACCAGATGTTGTGCATATAGCTCCAAAATTCTCTCCTCAACTTCATAACCCATTGGCATAATCCAAACGGTTCTAGGTTCTACAGCTTCCATCAAGCACTGATCAATATCCACCATAAAACAGATTATACCCTTGTGCTTCTCCACAATAGAGGTAGGAATTCTTTCCCTGGCTTGCATTACATTCTGAGAGTTCTTGAAATATCCCCAGATTGCAGTTTCATGGCTTGCATATCACCAATTCCATACAATATATCTCTAATCTAAATAGCAACAGGCTTGTCGCTTTCCAATGCACTTTCCCAACTCCCAGAACTTCATTCATGAAATAAAAGAACAGACATAGCAACAGATTACCATACTTAAAGGAATTCTTCTTGTCTTTCTTTATCTTACCAAGATTCTCCATAAGCTGACTTCGAAGCAACTCACATAAATCATACTCTGCATTATCCTTTACTATCTAATAAGCTACATATATGGTTGTACCAGATACAGAATTTTCTTGGTTGGAGTGATATATCTTGTAACCAATGACCATCGAGGCAAATTTCACACCCACATCAATGATGTTATCAATTGTCATCACTCTTCTATCAAATACCAAACCAATTGCATCAGTGACTGTTTGATTCTTCACAGACTTCAAAATTGACAATCCACCAGAGGAATTTAAACCTGTAACAACACTTATAGCTTCTTTCGTAATCTTGAAAGGTTGACTCAACCACATAAATTCAGCATGGACTCGACTCAAGATGTACCAGACCCATTTGCTTTCATCAAACATGGGGAATTTCACAATCTGCATGAATTTCTTCTCCTCTAGGGTTTTGAATTTGGGCTTAATATAGAAATCCTCTCCAAAAATGTGTTTAGAATACAAATTTAGCAATTGTGAGCTCCCTAAATCCTCAATATTAGCATGAATGTATAACCTAATGTCTTCAATATGCAAGACACCATACATAACAAATGAAAATACACCTAAGGGCTCAATCTCAACAGACTTGAAAGGATGCCACATGAACTTTGAACGGGGTCTATCCTTGACTTCAACTACTAATGGACTAGACATTTTCACAAATTCATAGGTTTACAAGTTTTCTTGATAAATACCTATTTCCGAATTAGGGTTTGATCTTTGAATCGCCTTCACACTTGAATTCTCACCAAATTTTTCCAAAGTTTGCTTCAGAGCAATTCAAACTTCTTCTTCTCAAAATGCAAAGTGACAAATGAAAGATAGAAATGACCTTTTATCATTCGCACACCTACCCTTTTTGACGCAATAAATGCTTTTTCCCTATCTCATTTGGATACCCTGTTTCCATACACTATGAAAGATAACTCTTCTGTGGACATTCAATTCTGCATAAATACTTTCTCCAATTTTTCAATAGCATATGTAGCTCATTAATGCAATCACTAAATTCATCCATATCCCGATGTCAATTACCAGCAAGGGGTTTGAAATATTTTCTTGATAGATCCCCCTAGGCCAGAGGCCTTAACCTAATTCCCAGATGAATTACCAGAAGTTGATTCTGGTGTTGGCTCATTTCCTACAATAGAGGGACTCTTTTTCACCCATGTCTTCTTCATCTAATTCCTGATCTGATCTATAGTGACTTTCCCTTTTCGTTTTTCATCCTTCTGCATGTTTCTTCTTTGATTTATAGACCTCTTCTTCAGAATCTAGCAATATGACCAGTTTTGTTGCAATTGTAGCACACCACATTCCTTTGTTCAGACCAGTTGTTCCACTGATTTTCTCTTGATCTACACTGGTTAGCAATATGGCCAAATCTATTGCGTGTATAACATCTAACATCTCTATAAGAGTTGTTCATCACATTTCTGAATTCATTTGATTTATGACCATACTTGTTACAATTAAAGCACTGGCCAAAGAATGATGGGCCACTTGAATTCATTCTACTTCTACATTGAGCCGCCATATGACCAAATTTATGGCAAACATAACAGATACCATTAAAATTTTGGGCATTAGGTTGTCTTACCAGATACCTTCCAACATTGTTCATCTAATTTCCTTTTCTAAATCTCCTCTATCCAGATCCAGAGCTTTCTCCTTTCTCATATCCAAGACCTCACTTGTCACCATCAGTCCTCTGATTTTTAATCAATTCATAAAGCTTGGATGAGCTAATATTGAACTTCTCCTTGAATTCATTTGCAGTAGCAAGTTCATCTCTGAGATCAACAATGTGCTTTTCAAGCTCTTCCTCGTTGTGTTTGGTTTGTTCTAACTCAAGTTCCAACTAAATGAATCCATTAGTAATTCGGTTGCATTCTTCAGATTTCTCTTTTAGGGATTGAGCAAGCTTTTCTTCATTCTTCTTCATGTCTTCAATTTCCTTGGTCATCCTCATCATGATAGATTCCATCTCATGCTTCAAAATTGCATTGTCCCTCAAAAACTTTTTACATTCTTCTATCTTTTCCTTCAGGGCTTGACTTAGTTGTTCATCTACAATACGTTTATTGTCTTCCTACTTGATATGATCACAGAGCTCCCTAACATTCTCCCTGGACTTATTGATTTTATCTTTCAATGACTCAATGAATCTCTCAGTATTCATGATATTTTCTTGTAATTCCTGAACTTTAAATTTTTCTTGATCAAGATCATCTAGGGCCACCATAAGTTGTTTTTGAAGACTGCTTGAATCCATTGAAACACTTTCCAAGATCTTCCCCAAGCTTTAAAACTTCTTCTGAGGAACTGAGCTCTAATACCAATTATTGGAATCAAGCAACACTGAGAGGGGGGGTGAATCAGTGTTGTGCAATTTTTAGCTTTATTAATTTGATCCTTAAAGTGTTGATAACATTTAACCAAAACAAATATGCATGCACATAAGACAAATAACCACAACACCATAACACAAGGATTTATTTTATGTGGAAACCTTGTTAGGGGAAAAACCACAGTGGAGGTCAATCCACAATATGTTCTAAGTATACTCAAAAGGAAAGATTACAAAATGAGAATTCACTTGCATTCAGGCACACTTCCTAGAGCTCACTTCTCAAAGTAGAAAGGTTCACTGCCTTGCAAAATTTTGGAATACATCCAAGGATTTGAACTAATAAAGTAGCATCAATAAAATGCTTGATTACAGTTCTGGTTAGGCTCAACAATCGAATTTTGGACCTTCTATCTGATTATGTTCTTTTACTCTGTTCAGCTTCAATTTGCACCAAAAATCCTTAATGCACAAGTGAAACTATGCATAATCGCTTTACTGACCTTCTGACATTCGCAACATACATCAACTTACCTCCAACATATATCAAAATGATATAATCGATCACTTATATATATCTGCCACCAAGAATTCAATCACTTCATGTCGGCCTCAACAAAATAAGAAATATTCACAAACTATCGGCTCAAATCATGCATAATATTCAATGTGCATCCACAAAAGTCGGCCACAACATAGTGAGGACCCAAACAAAATGCTCAAACAAAAAAATATTTAAGCAATAACTCCTCAACTTCCATGACACACTATATTCACCAAGTCGGCCTTCATACACTGATGAATAGAAAATTAGTCCACGAGACCTTCTAACTTACACCCAAATCGATACGAGGCACCAAGATTTACAAATAACATAGATTATGCATCAAAAAATCTTCCCTGAGATCCACAACACAAAATAATAATAGAATATTTGCATACGAATCAAAGAACACAAATCTACCGGATGCTTTGTTCTAGCTTAATAGATAATCATTGATCTTCAATCTTTCTGCCGGTATGAGTAAATTACAACACACGGATCAACTTATTGACAAGGGTTTCCATCAATGCAACACCAGAAAATATGTGTAGTGTCTCTTGCCAACATGTATAATGGGGAATAGTCTTGTTTGTGGTGCTTGCCATTATTTAAGTGTCAAGTTCATGCAAAGGTTACCTTGTCACCCTAGTTATTCATACGTTTGTGCATAACTTTCCTTTGCTATATTAAATCTTAGGATTTCTCAATACATGCTAGCATAACCCATCAATCGTCATCAAATTCTCCTTCCTTTTAATCTTTTTCCATCCAAATTCACCTTCCTTTTCATCTCCTTCATCCTCTTTCATCTTCCAATTCATTTTCTTCTTGATCCTAATCCCTCATCATTCCCTTACATTTCAAGATTGCATCCATGTTCTCCTAACCCACATGTCCTCTTGAGGAGGCATCCCATCACCCAATCCTAATATTTCCTTCATCCTTTTTCCATCCTCCCATTGACTGGCACATCATCCTTGATCGTTATCCTCTCTCATCTTTGATCCTTGCCCTCTATCATCCAGTATGTCTTAAACTTCTTTGATACAAGTCCACTTTGAGATGTCATATCAAAGAGGGACAAAATGTAGAAACTTAAAATATGACCTTATCCAACTACATATGATTTCATCCTATCCTTAGCCATTAGTTAAATAAATATCTATTATTTATTTAATTATCCTATCCTTTCCTATCCTTATCCTAATCCTTTAATTAAATAAGTATCTATCATTTATTTAATTATGTATCCCATCATGATCTAATTAATTGTTATTTATCCTCTATCCTTGTCCATTTAACCCTAGCCCTCCATCTTGTTCACATGGATCATAATCTGAATTTTTCCTCATGTGACAAATGTCCCCTTCACATGTCTAACTAACTTTCCTAGATTAATTGAACCTAGACACCTAGCCAAAAGTCAAACTAACTTTTCATCTTATCCACTCATCTCATTTAACCTCTTAATCCTAGCCATTATCATGAGGATTTTTGTCCTTATCTCAATCGTAAACCTGTTATGCCTTGCACAACCACCCCCATTTTGATTTTGAACAAAATGAGTCCCCCTTCTCTTTTTTGGTTTTGTTTCCTTTGGTTATTTGCTTTGCTCTTTGGAGTTCTTCTGTTTCTCCATGTTTTATCTTTGTTCTATCTGATCTAATTCTGGGTTCTGTCTCAGCTTGAATTGGTTTCCTTCTTGCCAAGTATTCAATAAAATAATCATAAGCAATGGGATATTTTATTTTAATGTACTTTATATCCATTAGGGACTAATGGAAGCATTTTTTTGTAGGATTAAATCCTACTCTTGATGATATTTTCCAAGGGAGCTCAGCTGGAATGCATTCCCCAATCCAATTGGTCTTAAAAATCAGCTAAGGCAAAGGTCGGCAAGACCCCAGGGATGACACAGCGAGTGAAATTCATGTGCAGGCAACTATCGGCAAGACATCAAACACCATCCCGATGACTAGGAGTCTCCTATCAACATAAGGGGGTTTCCTTCAGAAAAAGGTCTTGGCAAAGGTTTTAAGTCTCACCGACTAATACCACCGGGCTAACACTTAAGCAGAAGATTCCCTTCAGGGAGAAGTCTTGGCGACTTCTCCCTGTCTCACCAACCACCGATAAAGGTATGCCTTTCGGCGAAGGAAGCTTCAGTCGGTGTAAAGTCTCACCGACCGAAGGAAGTCTCGGTGACATGGAAGTGAGTCGCCAGGAGTCTTGCCGACAGGGAAGGGTCCCACCAAAGGTCTAAGTTCAGCGATAGTTTTTCCTTCGGCAGGAGGTCTGGCCGATTGGCGTGGGTCTCACCGAAGGAAGTTGCATTCGGCGAAGGATAAAACCTTCAGCATAATGTCTGGCCGAAGAGGTGAGGTCATAGCGACAAAAGTGGCATCAACGTAGTGATCTGCCTTCGCCAAGATGTCTCAGCGACCGAGTGGTGTCCCCCCAAAACAAAAGGAGATCGCCAAAAGATAGCGCCCTTAGTGAGAAGTCTCATCGACCTGAGGAGGTTACGCCGAAAAGCCCGAGCCCAAGGAAATCGAAGGAGCTCGAGCAGATTCTGAGCGAATGGAATGGGCTCGGGGTAATATCTCATAGACCCAATGATGTCTGGGCGACTACAGAGAGTTTCGCCAAAACAGAATGGGCTCGGGGAGAAAATAAAAGGGTCGCTATGATGTCTCCCTGACCATGAGATGTCCCACCAAAGCAAAAAGGGGCGGAGCTCGAGGAGAACAAGAGGAGTTCGGGGTAAGATCTTCCCGAAGTGATGAGGTCTCCCCGACATGAAAAATGAGCTCGCCGAAGGATCTAGGGCTCGGGGTAATATCTCACCGACCTAATGGTGTCTCAACAAAAGCGAAGGGTAGGGCTCAGTATGATGTCTCGTTGATCAGGTGGGCTCTTGCCAAAAGAAAGCTGAGCTCGGGAGGATCTCACCGAGAGGTATAGCCTTCGCCATGTGGTCTTCGCAAAGGAAGAAAGTCACACCGAAACAAAAGGGGCGAGCTCAGGGAGAACAAAAAAGGGGCGCTAGGAGGTCTCACCGACCCGGAAGGGTCTTACCGATGCAAAATGGGCTCACCAAATGAAGAGGGACTCGCCAGGAACTCTAACCGACAGTATAAGGTCTCACCGAAAGATCGAAAGAAGCTCCCCAAAAGACTAAGGAGATCGCCATGACCTCACACCGATAACGATTGTCTCAGTGACCTCGGTGTGTATCAATATAACTTTTGTAGCTCGCTGAAGGGTCTCATCGATTGGTTCAAGCTATGCCGATAACTATTAGAAGACAAAATCGCATCGGGGAGACATGATAAGTGTCTCACCGACATGCGATTTAAGGAAGACCGCTCTTGACTACTCGGGAATCTGGCATGGCATGTGATCGTCCAATCAGAAGGAGCTAAGGTGGGCCATTGACCAATTGACCATCCCTGTGTAAGAAGACCAACAGAATGCAAGCGAAATGGATCCATTCTGAGATCAAGGAGGCGATGGATTGGCTCAAGTGTAATATTCAATCTACAGGGTGGCCCGATGATGTTCCAAAAGATAGTCAACCTGCAACAGAGGTCTGGAACATGAAGGAAGCCGAAGGAAGGAAGGATATGTGACTCACAGGGACAGTTGTAGTAGCCATTGGCAGAGATTGATCAGTATTAATGGTAAAGTTCCCTGGAGCATTCAAGGCATCCCCAACAAAGTTCAAGGTGGACACGGAGACAGAAGAGTAAATGTTGCAGTTGCAAAAGATCTAAGGTCATCCTCGGGACAACCTTTCGGCAATATGGACAGCAAGGCTCTGCTTTGAATGCAGTTTTTGACTTTCCTCAGAAAGATCTGAGAGCCGACTCTCCTGGAAGCAGATATTTTGTAAAACCCTAGTACTGGGGACAACACATTCTTTTGGTACACACTCTGTATAAATGGAATTCTTGCCTCTTTGTAAAGGTTAGAAAGTGGTAGATAGAGACCTTCTAGTGTTAGAATTTTTAGAGTTAGAACTTTTAGAGCTGGTAGAGAAGAGTAGAAGAGTTAGAAATTGGAGAGAAAAGTCAGTAAGAGAAGACAGAACTACATCCTGATTCTTTGTAATGGGAGTTCCTTTTGTCTTCTTATTAGAAGTTAGATTCAGTACAGACTATAATGTATTTTCCAAGTTTTCTTACTGTAGTTGGAAACAATCTAGAGAAACAGATTCTCTATACACTGGTGATTGTGCCAGCTTTGTAAATGTTGCTTATCTATTTTTAATAACAGTAGAAGCAATCAGAGTTTAATCTACTTCATGTTGTGTTCCTAAATGATATTTGTCTTAATTTGATCATTTGTTTTGTGAAGTCTTCAAGGAATGAAATGTTATTTTGTGTTTAATTTAAATGGTAACTTAAAATCTGTTATTCGAGTTAGCACTGTGAATGAAAGAGGTTGTGTGTCAATCACAAGTTTACTTTGTTCTGCAGTTTTAGTTTATAATTCCTTGAAGTTAACAAGTCTGGTTAAGGTTGGATGAACTATTGTTCTTTTCTATTTCAAGCTCTGATCTATCTTTTGTTGTTTCTTTAAAACCCCAATTAAATTAGGTTTTTGTTCATGCTTGATCTTAGAACGATCTAGAAGCTCAACACTAGCAGGCCCCTTGAACATTACTATTACATTGACCAATTGAGCAACATCAGGGCTGTTGAGAACCAACTACAAGGACCTTGGGAGCTGAAATATCCATGTGATCATCTTTCTCTTTTAGGAGAAACAGAGTAGCAATATTTTGTTTGCATGTTGCTGTGCCAAAACACACGTCAACAAAATCTAGATCCCATTTTTCATTTTTCATTTGTCACATGATTGAATCCTTGATCCAAGCCCTAATATTCAATCAATCTTATCCATCCATCATCAATAATTTCTATCCATTTATTTTGCCTCTTCAAGACTCTATATCTAGATTCTCTCATCCTTCATTTTGACCTAATACCTAATTGTAGCCTAAAGAATGCAAGTATCTCTCACAAGTCTCATTAATCTATCATACCTACATGTTATCATTTTGATCACTTGTTTTATCAAGTCATATCAATCCTATCATTATCATCATTGAATCATATCAAGGTTACACTAGAGCATTGAGCAATCCATATATCAACATCATAGAGAAAATCAAATTGAATATGGGTGCACTCTATTTTTTCTCATCAAGGAGAGAATCAAAGATTCTAAGTGAAGGTATTTTTCTTTGTATTGCTTTTATATCTTCCTTTGTTTACCTTCAAAATTTTCCATCCTCTTCAAAAGGAACATCAAGGATAGAAATGGAGAAGTTTGTAGACAATATTTGAGCTTTGGAAGCTCAAAATTGAGTAAATGGTTAAGGATAGAGATCTATGGGCTACAATATCTATACCCAAACATGCTACTACATCACAAGAAGACTAGGACAAAATGAACAAAAAAGAAAAGGGACTTATTAGGATTTGTTTACCAAACTATATTGTTCATGTACGTGAATAATAATCCATCCTTGACGCTCTTTAAAATAATTTGGGTGAGATTTATTAGAATAACTCCATAGTAAATAAAAAAATTCTTGAGAAAGAATTTGTATAAACTCAAGATGGAGGATGGTCGTTTTGTGGATGAGCACCTTAATTATTTCAACATGATTATTTTCTAGTTTTTCTCCATTTAAATTGGCATAAAGGATGAGGATTGTTGCTTGAATTTGCTATACTTTTTTCAAACTCATGGGACACTTAGTGACAAAAATCAAAAGTATTACCTCTAAAATCAATATGGATTAGGTAGTTGCATCATTAATTTCATAGGAGATGTGGTGATTTTTTTTTGAATGAGCCAAGTACATAGTTATTTGTGGAAGACAAAAAGAGAAAGACAAGAAAAGAGAGAAGTATAGATCCAAATCTCTTCAAAAGGCTAAAAATATCTTGGAAAGACAAAAAAAAATCAAAAGAGACTAAAGGAGGATAAAAATAAAAAAGAAACATGATTCTAATGATGGGTCTAAAAGGTTTTTTTAGGATGATAGTGATGCCTTTTATCATAACCTTGGAAACACATGCATTAGAAGGTGCATGGTTGGCATACTTCAAAACTTATTTCCATGTGCCCTCACATCAATATTGATTCTCAAAGTGTGAAGAATATGGTGGTGGAAAGGTGTACCTTGGAGATGATTCACTTGAAGATTATTGGTCATGGAAGAGTTTTTATTTTATTCCCTAATAGACATGTGAAGGGGACTGATGGTGTACTATAAACCATTTATTTGGAATGAAACACATATTGAGTAATATTAATGATGTGGGTGTCCATTTTTTCTCTAATGGAGATTGTAATATGGTAGGAAGATCTATGGTGCTCACTAAGTATGTTCATGTGGGTACTATGTTTTAGTTGGATTCATGCATAGTTCACTTCAATAGTTCCTTTATTCTTATAGTGAAGATCTTTACATATTTTACAATCTCACCATTCAAACTAACAAAAAATAGGAGTGTTGCATATATTTATAATTATTGTATTTTATATATACCTAAACGTTTTATTGCTATAGAGACTAGGTTACCCATGGAGAACACAATGTTTTGGCACCAGAGAATCGGCCACATAGGTGAGAAGGGTCTAAGGACCTTGAAAAATAAAAAAATTGTAGAGGTTTTGAATTTTTATGCTCAAGAGTCTAATTTATGTGATCTTTGCATATATGAAAAATAAAACCCCACTCAAGTTTACTTGAGTTGTCACAAATATTCAAGGGCATTGGATCTAATTCATTATGATGTTTTTGGTTATATTAATTTTCATTCAACTAAAAAATATTTATATTATGTATCTCTTATAGATGATTATTCTAGAACATGCATGTATTTCCTTAGAAGTAAATCTTAATTCTTTATTCGTTTTAGAGAGTTTAAGGTTCTTGTAGAAAACTAGACTAGTGGGAAGATTAAGGTCTTAAGGATTGATATTGGCAACGAGTTTTGTTTAGTAGACTTTTATAGGTTCTGTAAGGATCGTGATATGAAAATAAATAAGGAAAATCCATATACCACTCAACAAGATGGAGTTGTAGAAAGAATTAATAAGACATTGATGGAGAGGGATAGGAGTATTATTTCTAGAGTTGGCTTAAAATAAAAGTTATAGGCATAAGTGGTTGCTACAACTTGTTATTTGATTGAAAAGTCTCCAACATTATCATTTCTAGATAATAATCCTATGGAGGCTTGGTCAAGAAAAAATATTCATTACAACATCTTTATGCTTTTGGTTTCAAGGCATATACTCATGTGCTTAAAGAGAAGTGGTCAAAAATAGATAAAAAGGTAGTTTAAGTGTATGTTCATTAGCTATGGTGTTGGTGTAAACGAAATAATCTTCTGGATCTTATGGTTGAGAGATTTATGTAGAATAGAGTTGTTATTTTTAGAGAGACTAAGCCCTATCCTACAAATTTGTATCCAAAAAATGATTAGAAAGAAGTGGTTTAAATACCTCCTAAGACCAAGAAAGGAACTAGAATCTCATGAAGGACCTAAAGAGTAGAAGAACAAAGATAGTTCAAATGGTTCTAAAAATGAGGTAGAACCTCCACCTCAACTCTTAAGGAGGTCCATTTAGCATAAACAACAACCAAACATGTTTACTACCCTTGATTGAAAATATTTTTTTATTATGATTACTAAAACAAAAAAGTTTGAAAATATGAAGAGGGAATAGTTTATGGATGATTTCTTAATTATTAGAGAGTGGTTGTGGATAAGAGATGGATGCATGGAATAAAATCACACATAGGTCTTATTATATTTATATCATGGTTAGAAATTCATTTTTTCTAAATGGGTGTTCAAAAGAGAGATTAGTTTTGATGGTAGCATTGCAAATAATAAGGCTAGATTTGTTGTGAAGGGATAATCGTAGGTTGAGGGAATTGATTATGGTGAGGTTTTTTCTCCATTTGGTAAGCTAATATGCATTTGTTTTTTATTATCTATTGCAACAACCTTTGATCTTGGGATTAACTAAATGTGAAGACAACTTTCCTTCATAGTGATTTGGAGCAAGAGATCTACATGACATAGTTAGACCACTACATGGAAGAATGTAAATGATTTATGGTTTGTAAGTTGAAAAGTATTTTTATGCTCTCAAATAGTCTCCTAGGATTTGATACTAGAATTTTGATTCCTTTGTATTGGGTTTGGGATTTATGAGATCCAAATCAAATAATTGCATCTATTATAAGATGGATGGTTATTGATTCCTTGTTATTGCATTATATGTTGATGAAATATTATTTTTCATAATAATAAGGATGTGATTTGTGACTCAAAGTAAGATTTTTAACATGATTTGAAATAAAGGAATCAAGGGCTACCATATATATTTTGGGTATGGATATCATAAGACATAGAGTGAACTTTTTTTGTTGGGCTAGATCAAGTGTGGATTTAATGTTGGAGATATTCAACATGACAACTTATAGACCATTGTGTATTCTTATCTCACTAGGAACCAAATTACCTATAGAGTAGAATCCAACTTCACCTAGTCAAATGGAGGACATGGCTCAAGTATCTTATGCTAGTGTTGTTGATATCTCAATGTATTCCATGGTCTAGATGCCCACCTAAGCAATGAGAGTCTTAATTCATTTTAAGGCTAATCTTGGATGAGATCATTGGGATGTAGTTAAGAGGATCTTTAGATATTTGCAATGTAACTCCACATACTCTATTTTTCATCATGGTGATTCTATATGGGATTAGAAATCATTAGATATTTATGGATTTATGGGTTTATATTGGGAAGGAGATGTTAATAGTAGAATATTCACTAGTGGACATGTGTTTAGTTTATTTAGCATTGGTATCAATTAAACAAGTGATCCGTCATATTTTTTGTCCATTACATAGGTTAAGTACATGGTAGCTACTCATGCCATTCGGTTTAAAAGACTATGTTCAAATATGGGATGGAGCTAAGGAGCTATTATTGTCCTTTGTGATAGTTAGAGTGCCATCATATAGAAAATAACCTAACCTTTCATGAAAGCATGAAGTGTATTAATGATTAATACCATGTTATTTGGGATATAGTAGAGGATGATAGGGTGATGTTAGAGAAATTTAACACTTTGTTAAATGTTGTAGATGTATTGACAAAGACAATGAACAAAAAAAAGTTTAGGTGGTGTTGTGAGTTTATGGGCCTCTCAACCCTTAGCAATTAGTTGATAGTGTTGATAATCACTTTGATTTTGCAAGGTGCTCAACAAGTGGGAGAATGTTGGGAAATGTGTCTAAATCTTGCATCTTAATGTTAAGAACATAAAAAATGTAATTTTGAGGCTATTGAATAGAAAACTCAATTTTTGGGATATAGAAGTCATTTTTGGCCCTAAAAAATGTCAAAATGGGTTGTAATTGACAAGCTAGTTATAGGGATGTAAATCTCTTCAAGATCTATAATTTTTTTTAAATGGGCTCAATTGGCTTCCCAAATCAAAAGTTACATTCTTTGAAATTTGGGCCTCCCATATTAGAAAGTAAGAACATCTATGATACATAAGAGAGTTGTGAGAGAGAGTTACACTTGTTGACTATCTTATGATGCATGTTATGATACACCATAAAAATTCCTTGAATGAAGATGATGGAGAAACAATTCTATCACCCAAGTTGATGAGTGGATTGTGATGAGCTTATGGAAAGTGGAAGGAATATGTTATTTTTAGCCTATGGACCCATCTTGGGGGTTGGATGTTGAATTTTAGAAATTTAGTCATCACATTTTTAGTGGTTTTAACTCATGGTTTCCTAATTACCATTTGATGGTTTCATGTATTGCTTCTCCTATTTATTGGATACTTGAGATAGAGTTTTCATAGTGAATTTATGTAGGTATCATTATACTATTAGAATTGATCCATATTTCTTGTTGGTGATATGCCTATATAGGCTTAGAATCTACATTGATGATTGAATAATATATTGAGTTGTTTTGGAATGTGTTTTTTTCTCTTGAAAGGGTTTTCCCACATAAATAATTATGTTATGGTATATTAATTTTGTGTTTGTTTCCTTCTAAATGTATGATTAATTTAATTTTTACACATTTTTCCTCTCATATATTAGTGTAGGAAGTGTATTCTACATATATGCTTTCATTCACTCCCTTGTTCATGTTAAGAACATAATCATAATTGTGACCTTGGTCATAATTTCAAGAGAAATATTGACCTTTAATTTTAAGTTCCTTTTTCTTTCTTATTGAGTCAATTTTTTTTGGATTGAACTTGTTAGCATATATGCCATTTAGGCCTAGTTTTGAGCATTTAGTCCTAGGCCATTATAAAAACATATAAGAGGAAAAAAGGAAGAATGCAATCACTAAGAAAGAAATAAAAAATACCATAGAGACAAAATAATTTATGACTATATTAGCACTATATTTTAGTATCAAAAATCACTACATGACTGGATGAAGTGCCTTCAATCTTGTTCTAACATAGTTAAATTGGATAACATGTTAGGTTGTAATCAAGACAAGACATGAATTCCCCAATTGATCATATGTCGTAACAATTTTTATTAGTTTCACCTTTTCTAAATAGCATGGGTACGATGAGATGAATATAATTTTGAAGGTTATTTGGGACAAGGAGTAGGGCCACATAATTAGATCAAGGGCCACACACAAAGATATCAAGGCCATATTTTTGACCATGAAGTTTACATAGTTGCATGTCAATTTCCTAAATATTGTATCAAGATTGCATTTGAAGGTTGAGGCCACTTTTACAAATCAAGGGTAACCACATTGCCATGATTTAGACAGTCATGTTATTCAATTTTGACATAAGTGATGGTCAAAGATTCAAAATATAATAGTAGTTTCATACATAAAGATCAAGTGACAATTACTTGTAGTCACATGTGAAAGATTATAATATATGTATACAAATTCTCTTATACACCACTCCTTTTTTGCAAAATAAAAATATTCTCTTTTCCCACTCCTCTTTAGGTATCAACCACATACCAATTTCACATCTAAGATGATGTCAAATAGACCTTAAATGGGCTATCAACATTTTTTGTTTCCACTTAATATCTACTCCTATGTAGGATTTTTCCTCATGTTCCGACAATGGGGTTAAATTCTTTGATAAAGTAAGCTTTTTTCATCCTATTTATTTTTTTCATATGATGGTCCTTAACTTTTCTCTCACAAACCTTTTTATTTCTTCATTAGTATTTGGAAATTCTTGCATATTAACATCCCACTTCTTTATTTGTTTGTCATTTTGTTTCATCAACATGTTCTTTCTTCTAGTTAGCTCTTCCTCAATAATTAGCCTACACTAATGATGGCTCTCCATACTCTGAATATTCTTTAGGTAACTTAACAACTAGACCATTGTCGATGCTTCTAAAGGGAAAGTACCATTAGCCAATAAAAACTAGTACAAAACAACAGTCTTAATTTTGAGACTACTTATGATCACATGTTTTTGGATTTTTTCTATCTACCTCCATTTTCACTCTAACATGTTGCTACCTTAAATTTTGCACCCATAGAGAATCACTAGAGTAACAAACAAACCAAAAATAATTCTCTTGATTTTTCAATCCCATAATTCTACACTCTTATATCAATTTTGTAGGGATTATAATGCTTTCCAACCTCCTTGATTTCTTTTTTCTTTGCTTGTTTCCCAGCTGAGTTTGTTGTGGAAATGAAGTTTGAGGTATTTGTACTCATCCACTACTTCTAATCGGTTACCTTCAAAAATAAAGTTAATTTTTTTTCTCCATAATGAGAATATCATTATTTTGGTTTTTCTAGTGTTCACCTACATCCCAAAATCCCCAAAAAAGGTTTCAAGCACCCTCAAGTGTTTTCTCAGACTATGAGTTGTTTTAGCCATTAATATGAGATCATCCACATATAAGAGAAAATTTATTATGCACTTAGTCAACTAAAATACCTCCCCAACAACCTTGCTTTTCCACTCTTATAATTTATCAATGTATTGCTCAAACAAAATTGGGGAAAGTGGGAAACCTTGCTTGATGCCAATATCACTACCAATTTGGCATTCCATCATTGATTTTGATTTTATCCTTGAATTTTTCATAAATCCTATGGACTATGTTGGAAAAATGAAGAAGGAACCCCTTTATGTGTTGTCATTGATGCCAACATTGATTGTTGATATTTTCCCTAATCTGGTGAACAGAATGGAGACATCTTAATTCGGTATTTTGGTCCACAAATGCTCATGTAATAAGATCTACTTATGAGGTGATAATATGTTATTCATGACTATTATGTGTATCCATGATCAATATTTCAATTATTTTGGATAAACAGTTTGAAAGTTACAAGTAATAGAAGTTTGACATTCAATTTTGGCTTTATACAATGTAAATGGGTATGAGTAATCTAGTTCGCGTTCCTCCGGTGTTTGGAATCAAACTTGAAATTTTGTGAGATATCTTGCAGGTGTCAATACACTATATATTCTAGATGGCGAGTGATTAAATGATCAAATGGATCACTGGTGTTCGACCAGTTGGCTCATTTTGTGATTAGGTCTAATTCTTAGCCGACCTAATGCTTGATAAATGTTGTGGAGATTAAATAGCTATTGTGGATGTTAATAGGATCTATATTTAGGTCCATTTCAACCTAACTTGGGTGTTGCACAATTGATTTGAGCATGAAGATGCTTTTTTACTTAAGTATGGAGTCGACGAGACAATTTTGATTTAGTTTTTGGGGTACATATAATTAGGGCGACCTAATTGATGTATGTGGATGTATTGGGTATATATGTGAGACATTTTTGAGATGTAGGAGCAACATGACATGTGAGATTATATGTGAGATGATGTAAACATGTGAATTTGTATGTGTGTGATCCGAATGTTAGTAGAATTATTGTGAATCTTGAGCAATGGTAAAGCAGAGCAGTATTTTGTATTCAAAGCTTCAAAGGAACTGAATTCAACACAAGAAAGGTGCATTTTGTATCAATTCACATCCTAGTTGTGTGGCCATTTCTATTTTGTATCTTTTGTGGCTATGAGCCCTATTAGACAGTGTGTCTTGGTAGTGAGCCGTTGTAATATCTTATAATCAATTATAATATAGTGTGAGCTAATCCTCACCGTGGTTTTTCCCTTTTAGGTTTTCCACATAAAAATCTCGGTGTTCATATGTCATGTGATCTTGTGGTTGCTTCATGTTTTCATTCATTGTTGCAATTAGATTTTTATTGATAATTGGATGGATTATGATTAATTGGTTTAATAAAATACTAATTCGCCCCCCTATCAATATTTCGAGTGTTCAACAATTGGTATCAGAGCTTAGTTCCTCTTGAGAATCCTAATAGCTTGAGGAAGATCTTGGAGATTGAATGCATGTCTGATAAAGAATTTTTAGATCTTACTGTTGCAAGTGATTATATGACTAATAAAGAAGAAATATAAGTTGCTCTTGAATATCTTGACAGAGTTGAAGGTGAAAAAAAAAACTTGAAGGAAAACCTAGAGGAAGCAAATGAATGTATCAAAAAATTGAGAGAACAAATCAAGAAATTTAGAGAAAGACATAGAGAAGTCAATGAAAATTTTAAGAAAGCAAATGAAGACATCACCAGACTGAAAGTACAAGTGAAAGAAAAGAAAAGAATTAAGGAATTTCTAAATGTGGTGATACAAAACAATATTGATGAATGCACAAGACTTGAACAAGAAGTGGTAACTCTAAGATCATATTTAGAAAAAGCAAGAGCTTGTGAGGACAAATTAAAAATAAGCACTACAATGCTTGATGAACTAATTACATGATAGAAACCATCTAAAGATAAAGGAGGCTTAGGAATTGAGGAAGGAGAAATATCAAAGGAAAATTAGACCCCTAACTGCTAGAATCAAGGAATACTAAGAGGGGGGGTGAATCAGTGTTCTACAAAATTTAACTTTATTAACCTGATCTTTAAACCACTTATAGCATTGAACCAAAAGAAAGATGCATGAACACAAAACAAGAAACCACAACACCATAACACAAGGATTTTTTACGTGGAAACCCTATTAGGGGAAAAACCATAGTGGAGGTCAATCCACAATATGAGTCGACTCAAATAAAAAATTTTACAAAAGGAATGCACATGCATTCAGGCACACTTCCTAGAGCTCACTGCTCAAATACAAAAGGAAGACTCACTTTCTTACAAAAAGATTTGGATTACATCCAAAGATTTGAATTGAGAAAATAACATCTACAAATGCCTGATTACAGTTTCGGTTAAGCACATCAATCGCTTTCTTGACCTTTTTCCCGATTATGCTCTTCTACTCTGTCTGCTTCAATTCACATCACAAATCCTTTTATGCACAAGTGAAATTGTGCACATTCACTCTACAATCCTTCTGAATTTTGCAACACACACCAACACACTTCGTACATACTTGCAAAATAATATAAATGATCACTTATATATATCCGCAACTAAAGATTAATCAACCACATGTCGGCTTCAACAAAATATAAAATATTTACAAATTGTCGGCTCAAATCATGAATGATTTTCAATGTCACCAACCAAATTCAGCCACAACATAGTGAGGACCCAAATCAACATGCTCAAACACAAAAACACTTAAACAATTACTCCTCGAATATCCACAATATGCTACATTCACTTAGTCGGCCTTTTTGCACTGTTAAACAAAAAATCAATCAACCGGATCTCCTAACTTGCACACAAATTGATACAAGGCTCTAAGATTCAAGGATAACATAGATCATACACCAAACAACCTTCCCTAAGATCCACAACTCAAAATGATAATAGAAAATTTCATATGAATCGATGAACACAATTTTGTCAGATGCTTTGTTCTGGCTTGACAATTAATCACAAAACTTCATTATGACTTCTGGTATGATCAAATGCTGATGTGCGGATTGAATCACTGACTAGGGTTGCCATCAATGAAAACACTAGATGACATGTGTAATGTCTCTTGCCAACACTCCCCCTTTGGCATTGATGGCAACACTTAGTGAAAAATGACTAAGTGTTGGATCATTACCAACATGAATTACACGTGAAAAATGACTAAGTGTTGGATCATTACCAACATGAATTACACTAAAAACCTTCAAAACTTCAAAACACAACTCCCCCTGAGATGATTAAGGAATTTTTCATTGTCCCATACTCCCCCTTTGACATCAATGGCAAAGGCAGGAATCCGCATACCAAAAATCAAACAAAAACTTCTATGAACAAACTGCATATGTACAAACATGCTTCTACAACTTACATAAACTTGAATATATCTACAAAATTACTCTTCAACAAGCTCAAACTAGTGTCCCAACTCTTTTTGAGACTCTCCAAGATAGTCATGTGACCACATAATAGATGAGATTGCATCTCTGCAGACTCAAGGTTCACTGGATCACTAACCGCCATAGCATCTTGTGCTTCCTTCAATGCACTAAGCATTGTCTCCATCTTAGGACCAATCAATCCTCTGAGCTCACAAACTCTTTCAACAATTCTACTTTCTTCATGCTTCAGACTTTTAATCTTGTCAAGCAGGGATATTACTTGACCTTCTTGCTTTCCAACATAAATGGTTAGAGGATCAAATGCTTGAGAGAAATCTACTAACTGTTTCTCATACTCTTTCATTTTCTTTTTAGTGTCCTCAGTGAATTTAGACAATGATAAACATGACTTATAAATGTTTCCACCTTTAGAAAAGCACCTTGAATATTCTTCACATAGGTAGCTACCAAATATTTATCATTAACAATCATTCCCTTCAACCTACTGAACGTTTTATCATCAAATTCCTTTTGAACCTTATCCATAGCTGACTTCTCAAGTGACTCAAAGTGAGTACTTATAGAATTAACAAGCTTCTTCAGCTGACTGAATGGAGGATCAGATGAATCCTTGACATATGAAGGCATGATCTTCTCCAGAATACTAGATGCAAGGCTCAACAACTCACTATCTTCAATATGAGATTTTAGAATATCCTCCCTTGCCTTGGCTTGAGCAAATGATGCAACTATCAGCTTCTCAATGGGAGATAAAGTAGCCAAATTGATAGGACCTTTAACTAGTTCAAGATCAAACTTCTCCTGTTGTTCTTCCAAAAATTCCTTTACTACCTTAGCAGTGTCTCTTGCTTCCATAGGAATCTCCTTCGTCTCAACCTTCTTTTCTTCAATCACTGATTCTTCCTTAGCTTCAAGAATCTCAACTTCAGCAACCGACACAAATTTAGGAGCTTCAGTCTCCATAGGAATTTCAGTGTCATGTATATCTATAGGATTCAGAGTATCCTCAAATGTGTCCTCTTCAATTCCCGGACCAAATGGAATAGCTTCAACATGCACTTCTTCAAAAACAAAATTGTATCTATTCTTTAACAGGATTGCTTTAAGGATTTTCTCAGTATCCTTTGCAACTTCTTTAGTTAGCCCAATCATCAGCTTATTCACCCTTGTTTTTCTCTTAAAATCTCTTTTTGCTTCATTGAGAATATTCTTCATCTCTTCTATAGACATCACCAAACACAGATTAACAAGTATCCTTTCTCTCATTTTCTCTTCTTTAGTTCTTGCATTCACTCTCCTCATTTCCAAAACTTCATATAGAGCTTTAGGTAACTTAGACATTATTTCAATGAGGGTCATATTGAAATTATTCAAATACTTTATTGTAGCTTCCTCAAGAATTCTTTGACCAGTACTATCAAAGGTGTCATACCATTCACAAAGTGGCCTAAGATTACCATCCTTAATCAAAGATTTTTCCACTTCTTCTACAGACACCTGATTTGTCAATTTTCATTTTTTTCTTTGCTTTCTCTTCACCTAAAGGCTTATCCTTAGAGATTTTAGATGCTTTGGTACCCATATACTTTATTTCTCTTACCTTTTCATCAAATTTAGTTTCTTCATCTTCTGAAACAATAGTATAGCCTCTTGTGCTCTTGTCCTTCTTCCTCTTTCCTTCTCTACCAAATGTCTTGGCTTGAGCTTTCAGAGCACTTGACTTCTTTGCAGTACTAGATGAAAGAGTAGAGCTCCTAGTGGATCTAGATCTGGAAGAAGATGTTGTCGAACTAGCAAAATCAGTTCTAGCTGGCTCTCTTGCTTCAACTTGTTCTCTTTTCCTTCTAGCTTCCCTTACAGCTTCAGCTGATATCCCCATGCTTTCTGCAAAAGCTTCCACTTCTTTTCTTACCTTCCGAATTATCATTGGATTCTTCAATTGTGCATGAACTTCCATATTCTTTTCCTTAAAGTTACCAAACCTTTCTTCTGACAGATCTTGAGGTTTACTTAGCAAGTGTTGAGCATACAGCTCCAGAATTTGTTCTTCAATGTCATAACCCATAGGCATTATCCACATGGTTCTAGGATCAACAACTTCCATCAAATATTGATCAATATCAACCATGAAGCAAATTGTATCCTTGTACTTTTCCACAATAGATGTAGTAATCCTTTCCCTGGCTTGCATTTCATTCAGAAAGTTCTTGAAATAACCCCAAATAGCATTTTTTCTAGCTTTGTTGTCACCAATTCCATACAAGATATCTCTAATTTGAACAACTACCAGTTTATCACCTTGCCATTGAACTTTTCCAACTCCCGGAATGTAGTACCCCTCCGTTTATGCTATGCTTTCTGTTGATACTTTCTCATACTGTTAGACTTATGTTGTTTTGTTGGATACTTGGATCGCTGATTTTGAGCGATGATGGATTATACTGTGACATGATGATACTTTGTGTGATGTTTATTGTTTTCAGACATGACATGATTTAGCGTAGATGCTTAATTTCAGTTGTTATTGCTATGCACATGCTTATGATGGACTAACAACAAGTATTGAGTCAGTTTTCTGTGAGTGTATTGGTGTGGAGAACAGAATCGCTTCACTCGCTTGCGAGTGCCCTGCGATATCTGTGATTTTCTCCGCACGGTGTGTCTATTTTAAATGCTTTATATATATATACATGTATGCACATTGTTTGCTTGGTTGCAGGATTTGCAGGTACATGACACCGACTCCACCTGTGTAATCAGGTCTGAGCGTGTCAAGACTCAACGGAATTGTTGAATGGGAGATAGTAGTTAGGTTTATCCTAGTCCAATCTTTAACCCTAGTCTTAGTACAATGTCAGTTTTCAGTTTTGAGTCGTAGGTTGTAATGTGTTTCTGTTGGTTAAATTGTTTTGAAAAAAGTAAATTTGCTTATGTTTTAATGTTAATCATTGTGTTTTATTTATTGTTATTAATTAATATTTAAATATGATTGAAATTTATTTATTTAATAATTTAATACATTAGTTAGTTTAATTAGTTAAATAGTTGATCTTTAAAAGGATTTAACTATTTAATTAAATAAATTAATTAATTAGATTAAATTATTAAGTGCATAAATTATATTGTATTTAAATAAATGAGAGAAATTAGAAATTAAAATAAAATATTATGCATGTAAATTAAATTGTGTTTGGAAATTTATTTTTAGTATTTAAATTAAATAAATAAGTTAATTGCATGTGATTTGAAAATTTGAGTTTTAAAATTTAAATTTAAATTTATTAATTAAAATTACATGCAAAATTTAAATGGCAAAAACTGCCGAGAGGTGGAGAAGATATTTTCTCAACAACCTCTCGACATGTGTGTGAGTGCCATAATTTCATTTGGGTTGTTGAAATTTTTTACGGAGGATATTGAGGATCTCGAAAATTGCACGGGGTTATTCTATTGCCTCGGGGAAAATTTTTCTGGACTGGCAAAATTATCTCTCTGTGTGTAAAAACCCAAAATTTCTTAAGAATTGGTATTTTTCTCTTTGTTGGATTTGTTATTTCTTTTGGAAAATCCTTTAAAGAATCTTGGAAGTTGGTGGTTGGATATTTTGTGGATCTCGGGATTTTCTTGGAAAAAGCTTTTGGGATTTTCAACAGGCAGAGGTTACACTTCAACTTACCGATCTTCAAGCACAGGGTTTTAGGTATTCCTCTTGTTTTCCATTGATTTCCTTTGTTTAAAAAAAAAAAATTCTCTTTGATAGATATTTGAGATTCAAGAATTCAAAGAATTTGGAAAAATATTGAAAGAAAAATTAAAAGAAACAGATTTAAAACTCTGTTTGTTTAGAAACATATTTGTTTTAGATATTTTGAGGAAATTAGTTTTGTTTTATTTATACAGCAGAAAATTTAGAGAGGATATTGCAAGTTTTTTTGGAGGATTTTAAGATTAAATTTGCTTGTTAAAATAGGAAATAAATTTAGAGAATTTTCTGTGTAAATTTATTATTTTTAAAAAAATATACTGTTAATTTTCTGTTGAAATGCACAGACTCAGTATTTTACTGTTATTGAAATGAAAATATATATATATATAGTGATTTATTTTGTGAAATTTTCGATTAAATATTCCGTCGAAAAATCGTACGGAATTAAAATTCGAAACTGTTAAAAAAAACGTATGAAATTCGAATAGGGTTTCATTTTTTTTAAAAACCAGTGTTTCTATGGAGACAGTCGCGGGGGGGCTACCCCCACGGCCGTCCCCCATGGGGGAGGCGGCTGTGTGGGCAGCGCCGGCACTGCCGGCACAGCCGTGCCCTCCCATGGAGGGCTCGGCTGTGTGGGCAGCCGGGCCCTGCACAATTTGTTTGTTGATTGAGGAATTTCGATTTAAAACAAATTTATTATTATTTAATATAAATATAACATGTCTTTTTATATATTATTATATATATATTATATATTAACAAATATATATGATATATATATATGTAATATATAAACATTAATATATTTAGATGTTTAGTTTCTTTTGTGAAGGAAGTATAAATAAATTTTATTGATGTTTAATGTTATTATTTTTAATCATATTACTTGTGTAATTATATGATCATAAGGTATTTTCATTTATTTTTATTTCATTACTTAATTAAAAGAAAAGAAATAATGAAAATAGATTGTGGAAATAAGAATAGATATTTATAATGAAATGTAATTTTTGTAGAATAAAAATAGATTTTGTATTAGATGGTTAAATGTTAAATCTCTAGTTCTTGATTGATTGGAAAATGAATAAAGTTGTAGATTAATAATAATTCGGTTATTCATAGTCTTTTGCTTGAGAGGATTTAATATATCCGAAATATAGACATTTAATTTCCTTGATTTGCATAAATGTGTTTTCTGGGCAAAATGGGAAAGTTTTAAACTGTTCAAGTCTTCCAGAATAAATTGGGAAAAAAGGGGTTTTATTGTTTTCAAAGTATTTCCTTTGACTTGGGTTTGTGCAAGAGCTAAACATGGTGTTTGATACTGTTAAGATTTATTTATCAATGTGAGATGTAAACTGTGCATTTGGTTAACCCTAGTCATGAAAACCTAGAAACCTTGTTATGTTTAGGGGAGTGGCTAGTTGTAATGGCCGACACACAAAGTGGTGTCAGGGTAACTTACAATTAGTTAAGTAAGTCAGTGAAAACTAAAGAACACAGTAGATAGATTTAAAACATTTAAACAAGATATGCATGCCTCGCTTATGACTCATAAGCTACTACAGTTATGAATATAAGTGGAGAAGGCCTGGAATGGCAAAATCGGTGTCTCGTTTCCTTAAGAGGCATTCGATTCCGCAAATGCGTGCAATAGGGGCCGGGTTTCGTAAGAGGTTGCCAGGGTAACCCAAGGATTGGGGGTCGGGACCTAGGAAGAAACACCAGGGTAACCATTGCATCGTTGTGATGACACTCCACCTAGAATAACAGTTAAACCTTATGTTGTGTTTCAAATCAAATGTCAAAATCTGGAAGCAATGTAACCTATAGATTGTATGTACTAGTGTCTAGGGTTAGTAGATTTGGTCTAGGTAGCCTTATTACTATCTCCTAGCACGGGGGGTGGACCTACGGGTACCACATGGTTGGGTGGAACGTGCACCTTACTCCGTTGGGTCCCCAGTATGTTCGTTGCATTGAGCGCTTCATGGATGGAGAGCTCGTATATGGATTCCTTTTATTTCTTCATCATTGTATATTGTAAAACTTGAAATGTAAAAACATCCCTCAAATGTATAAGAGGTGATCAATGTAATTGTTAATGTATTTGTTATTTGAACTATCTCATCAGATGGATGAGCATTGTAATATCTTATCAATGCAATGTATGGAAAAATGGTTTGTACTTTATTATGTTATCATGAATGGAAATTTATTAATTGCAATGTTTACTTTATGTTATGAATTATTAAGTGCAATGCGAAATACTTAAGTCGCTTAAGGAAAACTCAAAGTAGTGTAACGTCGTTTAACCTAAGAATGTATGCAACTAATTAACATAATATTAATACTTTTAAAAAAAAATTATTACACTTTTATATCACTTTTGCAACATTCTTAGGTTATTAAGACGGGGCATTACACGGAACTTCATTCATGAAATAAAAGAATAAACATAGCAACAAATTACCATACTTGAAAGAATTCTTCTTATCCTTCTTGATTTTTCCAAGATTCTCCATTAACTGGCTTCAGAGTAACTCACATAGGTCATAATCTGCATTTTCTTTGACCATCTGATATGCTACATCGATTGTTGTACTAGATACATAATTGTCCTGGCTGGAGTGATAAATCTTGTACCCAATGAACATAGAGGAAAATCTCACA
Source organism: Sequoia sempervirens (assembly GCA_007258455.2). Taxonomy (NCBI): domain Eukaryota; kingdom Viridiplantae; phylum Streptophyta; class Pinopsida; order Cupressales; family Cupressaceae; genus Sequoia; species Sequoia sempervirens. The sequence continues at coordinate 399,409 of VDFB02005241.1, forward strand.
TCCACTTCAATAATATCATCAATTGTCATAGCTCTCTTGTCAAATACTGAACTGGTTGCATCTGTGACTATTTGATTCTTCACAGCTTTCAATATAGGAAACCCACCAGATGAATTTAAACCAGTTACAATCCTTATAGCTTCCTTTGCGATCTTAAAAGGATGACTTAACCACATAAACTCGACATGCACTTGACTCAATATATACCGAACCCATTCGTTTTCTTCAACATGGGAAATTTCACAATCTGAGTGAATTTCTTCTCCTCCAAAGACTCAAATTCAGGTTTTACATGGAGATCTTCAACCATAATGTGATTGGTGTACAAATTCTACAACTGGGAGCTTCCTAACTCTTCAACATTTGAATGAATGTATGCCCTAATATCCTCGATATGTAAAACACCATACGGAACAAAGGAAAATTCACCTAAGGGTTTTGTTTCAATGGATTTAAACGGGTGCCATTTGAATTTTGGATGGGGCCTATCCTTAATATCCACAACCAACGGGGCAACCATTTCCAAAATTTTTAAATTCACGAGTTTACATATAAATACCTTTCGTCGGATTAGGGTTTGATCGCTAAATCACCTTCAGACTTGAATCTTTCCCAAAATTTTCCAAAAGTTCACTTCAGAGCTCTCTAAACTTCTTCTTGAAATGCAACGTGACAAATGACGGATAGAAATGACTTTTTATCATTTGCGCACCTAACTTTTTCATCGCAATAAATTCCTTTACCCTAGGTCTTTCAGATACCCTTTTTTCACAGACTGTGAAAAAAATTCTTTTGCGGACCTTCAATTTTGCATTAATCTCGTCCACAAGAGATCCCAAAACATCTGCACATCACTAATGTAATCATTGCAATCTGCCACATTCCGGTTCCAACTACTGACAGGGGGTTAAAAGATTTTCTTGAGAACTCCCCCTAGGCTAGAGGTCATGAACTAATTCCTAGAGGAATTACTAGAACCAGATTTTGGTGCTAAACTATTTCCTGCATCAGAGGGACTCTTCTTCACCCATGTCTTCTTCATTTGCTTCCTGATCTCATATGTAGTAACTTTTCCTTTTCCCTTTTCATCCTTCTACATGTTTTTCCTTTGATTTACCGAACCCTTCCTACTTCTACAAAATCTAGCAATGTGACCTGATTTGTTGCAATTATAGCACACCACATTTCTTTGTCCAGATCAGTTATTCCATTGATTTCTTCTTGATCTGCACTGGTTAGCAATATGTCCAAATCTATTGCATGTATAACATCTGAGATCTCTATTGAAAAAGTTTGACATATTTCTGCATTCAACTGACTTATGACCATACTTATTGCAATTAAAACACTGGCCTGGGAATGATGGACCACTTGAATTCATCCTGCTTCTACATTGAGTTGCCATATGACCAAATTTATTGCAAATAAAACAATAACCATTGAACCTTTGAGCATTAGGTTCCCTTACCGGATACCTTCCAGCTTTGTTCATCTAATTTCCTTGCCTAAATCTTCTTTGTCTAGATTCAAAGCTTTCTCCTTTCTCATATCCAAGACCTCGCTTGACACTTCCAGTCCTCTAACTTTTAATCAATTCATCAAACTTGGATGAGCTAATCTTGAACTTCTCCTTGAATTCATTTATAGTAGCAAGTTCATATCTGAGATCAACAATCTACTTTTCAAGCTCTTCTTCATTATTTTTGGATTGTTCTAATTCAAGCTCCAACTGATTGAATCCATAAGTAATTCGGCTGCATTCTTCAAATTTCTCTTTCAAGGACTGAGCAAGATTCTCTTCATTCTTCTTTTTGTCCTCAATCTCCTTAGTCATCCTCATCACAATAGATTCCATCTCTTGCTTTAGGACTGCATTATCTCTGGTAAACCTTTCACATTCTTTTGTCTTTTCCTTCAAGGCTTGACTCAATTGTTCATCTTCAATGATTTTTCTCTCTTTCTGCTTGATCTAATCACAGAGTTCCCTTCTCTTCTCCTTGGACTTATTGATTTTATCTTTCAATGATTGAATGAACTTCTCAACATTCATGAGGCTTTCCTGCAATTCCTTGACTTCATATTTGGACTGATCAAGATCATCTAGTGCCACCAAAAGTTGTTGTTGAAGATTGCTTGACTCCATTGAATTACTTTCCCGGATCTTCCCCAAGCTTTTAAACTTCTTCTGAGGAACTAGGCTATGATACCAATTGTTGGAATCAAGGAACACTAAGAGGGGGGGTGAATCAACATTCTACAAAATTTAACTTTATTCCACTTATAACATTGAACCAAAAGAAAGATGCATGAACACAAAACAAGCAACCACAACACCATAACACAAGGATATTTTACGTGGAAAAACTATTAGGGGGAAAACCACAGTGGAGTTCAATCCACAATATGAGTCGACTCAAATAAAAGTGTTTACAAAAGGAATGCACATGCATTCAGGCACACTGCCTATAACTCACTACTCAAATACAAAAGGAAGACTCGCTGTCTTACAAAAAGATTTGGATTACATCCAAATATTTGAACTAAGAAAATAGCATCTACAAATTCCTTATTACAATTCCGATTAAGCACATCAATCGCTTTCTTGACTTTCTGTCCAATTTTGCTCTTTTGCTCTGTCTACTTCAATTCGCATCACAAATCCTTTTCTGCACAAGTGAAACTATGCACATTCGCTCTACAATCCTTCTGACTTTCACAACACACACCAACACACTTCGTACATAATTGAAAAATAATATAAATGATCACTTATATATATCCTCAACTAAAGATAAATCAACCACATGTCGGCTTCAACAAAATATAAAATATTTACAAACTGTCAGCTCAAATCATGAATGATTTTCAATGTGCACCAACCAAAGTCAGCCACAACATAGTGAGGAACCAAATCAACATGCTCGAACACAAAAACACTTAAACAATTACTCCTCGAATATCCGCAATATGCTACATTCACTTAGTCAGTCTTTTTGCATTGTTAAACAAAAAATCAATCAACCGGATCTCCTAACTTGCACATGAATCAATACGAGGCTCTGTGATTCAAGGATAACATAGATCATACACCAAACAACCTTCCCTAATATCCACAACTCAAAATGATAATAGAAAATTGCATATGAATCGATGAACACAATTATGTCAGATGCTCTATTCTAGCTTGACAATTAATCACAAAACTTCATTATGACTTCCAGTATGATCAAATGCTAACGTGCGGATCGAATCACTGACTAGGGTTTCCATCAATGACAACACCAGATGACATGTGTAGTGCTCTTGCCAACACTAACAAGGTTGACAATCAAAAGAAGACTCAAGTCAATGAAAATCAATTTATAAATGAAAGAAGCAATGCTAGAAGACCCCTTATCAGACAACCAAATGCTCAAAGGTACCCATCTTTTAATGGTATTTGTTTTTCATTCAATAAGTTTAGACATAAGGCAATAAAATGTAGAAGTAGAATGAGACGGAATGTTGGATCCTTCTCTAGACAATGTTTTGCATGTAAGAAATTTGGACATAGAGCTATTGAATACATAAGTCAAATGATGAATAGATATAATGCTGGTAGAATGATTCAATCCTTCAATGGTTATTGTTATACATGCAATGTATTTGGACATAAGGCTAACAGTGCAAATCAAGATTGAATGGAGGTTAGTTTGGTTAGAAAAGTGTTGTATGCTACAGTTGCAACAAACCTAGAGACATTTCAAGATTTTGTAGAAGAATGGAAGGGTAGACTAATCCAAAACAGAGGAATGAACTTGTGAAGAAAAATTATCCTACTAAAGTAAAGAAGGAAATGGAGAAAATTTGGAGAAATAAAGAGGAATATGAGAATAAAGATGAATCAAATGCATTTGTGCCTCCCTCTGGTGTAAATAACTATCTTGAAAATTAAACCTAGGTATGGGCTTAGGGGGAGCAATGACAAAAGTCTAACAACCCCCTAGAAATATGAGGTGTCAAGGAGTGGCATGAAGATATGTGGTGCAAAATCATATGCTTAAGCTTTTGGAAAAGAAACCGGTAGAAAATATGAAAATATGAAGAATTGCAAAGCATTTTAGGGTTTATAGTGTATCAATGAAGGGTTTATCAGCTTTTTGGTAATTGAATCAATTAATGCAAAATTAGGGAAGACCGGAAAGATATAAAGTAAGATTTGAAGAGAATTTTGATCACATTTTTGCATTTGAAGAAAGCAGAGCGAATTGAAAGAGTTTTAAAGGAAAATTTGTTGCAGAATATCGAAACCCTAGATCTCATTGTGTACATAAAAGGTATTTACGACTTTCTAAGATTTGTGGGTTTAAAATAGAGTTGATTTCATAAGCATTTGAGTTTGAATCGAAGTTAAAATGGCTACCCCAACCATTGTTAACATTTTTTAGTAGCCTAGACCAAAATTCAAAAGGTATTCAATGAAATTATTTGATAATGGCCCCATCGATGCTTTTTTGAAGATTCTATATAGGGTTTTTCCTATTGAGGACACTAGGGCATACATGCATAGGAATTTAGAAGAGTATAATCACAAGAAGATTAAAGACCTATGGTTTGATGAGTTGAATGGAGATGATTTCTTGGTGAAACCTGAGTACACTAACCTAGTTAAGAAAAGCTTGATATATAGAAGTGGTTTCCTAACTACAGTAGTGATGTGGATGCTAAGTATGTAAGGAAAGCATTGAGTAGGCTACATGAGAATTTTTTATGGAATAACATGCCTAAACTCGTAAGTAAGGAGGTGATCAACGCAGTTACAGTGTTTTGTGATATCGAACATGTATTGATTCTTAAATCTATGAAAAAAAAAGTTGTTATGAATCTTACTGGTGCCACTTATGATAAGAGGGATTTGGAAACTAAACCTATCATGAATCCTACTGTGAAATATGATTCAATGGTGATAGGTCACAAGATTTATTTCACAAACAAGGAGAATTCAGTTTCTATAATTGTTATTTATGTTGCACATGAAATGGTTGTGAATGGAAAGGATTATGATCTATGTGAGTTTCTCTGGTAACAACTTCTCGAGAACCTGAAGCAAACCAGAGAAAATAAATATGAATTTAAGTTTGGAACCCTGGTAATGTGTTTGTTATTTTACTTTTTGAAAGAACTTCCTGGAAGAAAGGGTATTGTATGGGATAAAAGTAGACCTATGAGACATCAAATCTTTGATTATATGCACAACTTAGGTGACTTTAAGGCTCCAGATGA